>VVHJ01063799.1:662-34598 GCA_015107715.1 Tylochromis polylepis
ACAAAAAGAAAAAAGGCTGCTGTGGCCCTCTCCTTGCTCCAGATGAGGCTGTAAAAATCATGAGGGAGTTATTGGGCTATTTCAATTCAACACATGGAGGCGAACAGTGATGTAGGAGAGAAGTGAAGAGAAGCACAACAGTTGACCATAACTTTCATTTGAATTTTCCCTGTAAATACATTTTTTCCCAAGTCATTCAAACAAAATGTTATATTTTTTTATTATATTTTTTAAAATAAGTTATTAAATGTTGAAACGGAAAATTTTAACTAATTTAACTTTAACAATAGTTGGCCAGTATCATTTTATGGATCAACATTTCTACATTTGACAGCATTACATTTAATTTTATATAATAATAATAATAATAATAATAATAATAATCTAAAACATAATTTAATTTATCATACTTTAAATGTAAGTATTAGGTACTTATATAACCATAACTCTGAGATCCTGAGTACCACCCCTTGTTGGCTGTTACTAAATTGATAAACATCAACTTAAGTTTGCTTGTTCAGAGCCTGTAGCTATGAAAATGACATGATTCATAAACGACATAAAATGTTGATGTTAAAGTAAAATTCTGATTTGTAATATCTGTCTATCTTAGCAATAACTGTCTGGTCTAAATAACAGAGTTGCTGATTAAAAACTATGGTGTGGATTAGATTTGATTTTTTTATTGATATTTTAGACTTTTTTCTTCTTCTTTTTGTCAGGGACAGTGTACAAAAAACATTAATCTAAGTAGAAAGATGCACTGTACCAGATTTAGTTTTCCATCTGCAGTTAAATAAATAGAAATACACAAAAAAAACACATCATCAATAAACAAATTCAACAAGTTCAATGCCATAAGCCAAATATCCTAGCTACAATTAAAAATAAAAACCACACAGACAGTGTCCAAATCCCATATTCATTACCTTCTCACAGAAATATCAACTACATCTAAAAAATCAATTCATGATAAATGATGTTGGTCTTTTAACCAGTAAAGCAATAGCCAAGACCTTATAAAAAGCTTGCTAACACTATATGCATGTTTTCAATACAGGTCTGAAATGGTTAAGACCAGAAGACCAGAAATGTATTTGCATTGATAGTCTCCAGGCTTCCAAAATGGAAGAAATTTAAATATCTCTATATATCTTATAAGTAAAGTAAAGTTATATATATATAAGTAATAACCATGTCTTAGATAGGCACTTTGTACTACACCTGTGTTGTGACAATGAACGTGCAGCAAGCACTTCATCAAGCATGAGCTGCTGATGACATGATATTTTATTGGATTTATCATGTCACTATTCCTTTCTCCTCATAATGATTCTTAGCACCGAAGAAAGCAATGTAGATGAAAAAATACTATTAGAAGCAATGTAAACAATTTCACTTCAATTCCACATCCAATAAATGTCACGTGCTACACTGCAGTATTGACACAAGCTCCTAAGAGCAAGATCTGAACATTTCAGCCATTTCAGAACATTTCAGGTGGCATTATCAAACAGCAATGCGTGCTGCTAGTCCTCAACACACGGCTATCTATAGCTCATTTCTACTTTAATTTGCATGTAAAGAATTGCAGGTTAAAAAATGTATATGGAATCAATTCAGATTATACACTTACACAAAGGAAAGCCAAGAAAATAACAATCAACTACTTGCTCACAGCTCACCATGTCAAATAAGTCCTGAATCACCAGGACGCTATAAAAAGTTATTTCAAACAATCAGCAGGCAAGACACCAAAAATATAATCACTTACAAGACAGGAATAGACACGAAGGAAACATTATTAGGCACTGTGTCTTACACTTATGTACAAACCCACTTTGTGCTGTCAGATTTTCGCACAGTAGGCGAAACTGAAAGTATTTTCACCTGAGAAAAATTTGGAAAGAAAAAACACTGGACTCTCTAATGTGTCACTACACTCAAAGCAAGTGGGTGTCAGTGTCAAGTGGCTGTCTTCAATTGCTTCACACCCAGGCTTTCAACCCATCTTATGAACACTTGTTATTAGAGGTGCATTTTTTTCAGACTGTCTCACCAGCCAAAATATTTTTCTTTCAGAAATTTGAAAGATTTCATAACTGGAGAAAACAAAAACCATCAACAGCAAAAGTACTCGAACTTTTATTCCATCACCTGCAGCACTTCTATCTGCTGTGGCTGTTTTTAAAGTGATTTATAAATAAAGTTGGCATGGATATGGTACCTGATATGAATTTGTCCTTAACAAAATACATTTTCTATTTAAGGAACTCAGCTTAATATACATAATATATAATATACTTAATATACTCGATGTTTATAAACTGCACATAAAGCACAATCATTGGTCCATGGCATTTACATAAAATCACACATAATGATTTTAAGTAAAGTTTGTTTTTGTTTCATTTCATTTTTTAAATTACAGATCTTAAACTTCCACTAACTTGCACAATCCACGCACAATTGTACACAAATACTCACTATCCCTAGAAAATGAGGCTCACCTCATTGGATGGCAATCTTCCTTCTTTCATTCAGTTTTATCTTACCTCTCCACCTTTTATTCTTGTTCCTGCCTTCATTGCTGCATTTACTCCAGACTTGATATTGTTTGGCTGAAGTAGGAGTAAGAATTGAATTTAAACTGGCTCAATGGCAGCCTTGTCCCTTTCAGCCAAATCCTATATTTATACGTCTCAGTCTCCTCTTCTTCTTCTTTCTTCTAATCAGGTTTTTAAAATTATCTTTCCTTCACTGACAGAAATGCTTACAAAACCAAAATAAGCAATGAAGTTGCTATATGTTATCTATCAATTCCTGTCATTTAAGGCAAGAAGAATTAATCAGATTACATTATAGATTATTTGTCGAGTTCCATTTAAGATTTCTTAAGGTAAAATGGGGTTAAGGGTTAGCCTTGCTTACCATTTTATTTGTCTTTAAGCTATGAAGAGGTGATGATGACACAGCAAAAATAATAAGGTGCATGCGTCACTCTTGACAACAGAAGATAGTGTATAAGAAAGCAGAGCAATATAGATTGTCTCTGTAGGTGATTTGCATTGACTGTAATTAGTTATTCCTCCTAGTGATAAATAAAACATAAAATCACAAAATAATTTACATTTACGGACAGGCAAGAAACTAAATGAAAAAAGTCTTGGATTTATAGCTGCCACATGCAGTCTAAACTCATCCAATGTGCCTTGGAAATGATTCTGCAGGTCTCTGAAAATCTTTTGGAAGGATGGTGCTCCGTCTTTCCAATAGATTTTTATTTTTTTCAACAAGGGTGGAGAGCACATTCTGTGTTCATTTATGATATGACTGTGTAGGTCATAAATGGGAATTGTTTCGTAATAGTCATCATACAATTCAGTGAACCTCCATAGATGCAGGGAGGGACAATCATCCAGGAAAGACCACCATTATTAGTGTATAAATATTGCTTCATAGGTTAAAGGTCATTATACACAAAAAATGTATTGATTTGTAGAGTGAATTCCCTCCCGGGGAACAAGTGGCTATAGAAATTGCTATTTGGGCTTTTTTCCAAGTTACAAATTTGGTTAAAGTTCATTATATTGTATTCATAAGGTTCACTCTGAACAGATACACAATTTGGTGTTAAATTTTTAAATTCTCATGAATATGTTACTTTTTTCCTCCTTTTTGCCTCCAAATTCTTCCATTATTAATTTTTATTTTATGTTTGCACTTTTATTATCTATGTCTCATTATCTGAACATAATGAGCAAGCAAAACAAGAAGAGGGAAAAGAGCAAGAACACGGCAATAAAATGGGGACACTCTGCTTTTGAGTTGCTCGGCTGTCTTGGTGCAGTGGAGCTGATGGTTGAGGTCACACAGTCATCGCAGCCCCAATAGAGGCACAATCAATTTCCTATGACAGCCTATTTTAGGGTGCAGCTGAATGATTGGACGACAGACTTGCTGACGGACTGACTGAATGAATGAATAACTTGGTGGCTATGCAAATGGCTGACTTTTTTTTTTTTTAACAACTGTCACACTGACTGCATGCGAACCAAAGTGTCTGATTCTGGTTAGCCAACCAGGCGAAAAACTATTGACCCTGTCAGTCAGTTGCAGAGATGATCAGTCCAGTCAGTTGATCAGACAAGCAAGAATCCAATCAACTAACCAGCCAATGCAATTATTAATTCACTGACCACTGATTGTAATACGCCACAGAGCCAGCCAGCAAGACAAGAAAAACTGACAGCCAACAGAGTAAAGAGGAGAAGTGATAATGTTCCCAGTTAATTCAGTGACCATGCCAAATAGTCAGTTGGCTAATGCAGTAATGACAGCAAACACATGATCAGCTACAGCAGTGAAACCTGCTGTCATGCCAGAACCAGTCAGTAAGTATGACAGAGAAGAGAAACTGCAGACTTTATTCTGCCAACAGATGGCCTGAGAAAGAGAAGAGGTGTGCAATAAAACATCTTTATCTACAGAAACTGCAGACAAGGGCATTTGATCTCACCTGAAAGTCAAAGACCAACACACAGCGTTGACCGGCAGAACTTGTACAACATATCTGCATATTTAAAAAATGTCACCGCAATATATATTATGCACGTGTTGATGGATCGTGCAGACAGACCTAACAGATCTCCTCATCTCTCTTCTCCCTCTCTCACAGACCACCTGCTCCTAGACCATTTTGGATATCAGTACAGGGTTACAATATTATCTTTGTCCTGCATACTCACAAACCAGAGACACACATGGAACAATGTGTACAATTCAGTCTCTTCACATGCAGCTGATTTATTTAACAGAATCAAAAGCAAATGATGGAAGCAGCAAACACACAAAAAAAACCCATAACAAAAGTGCTGATTAATTTACATTTTTATACACGATCACCACATACTTACATGGCAGAAAGGTTATCAGCACTGTCACCATGACGTGAAAATCATCCCGCCTAAAAACGATACTGCAGCGGCACATGCAGCAGGGGACTAGGCACAACAGCGACGTGCGATATGTGTGTGTGCATGTGTGTGTGAGTGAGTGTAGGTGTGCATGTGTGTGTGGAGACTCGCTAAGCTGCACTCTCACTGCTACTGCCTCAGCTGGGGCTGTCTCAATGCACAGCCTGTACCATGTCGGCAGCCAGCAGGGGTGGGCGTATGTATGTGTGCGTGTGTGTCTGTGTGTGCGTGTGTGTCTGTGTGTGCATGAGAGAGAGAGAGAAAGAGTATGTGTGTGTCTGTGGACAGTGCTGCGTAGCAGAGAGGCAGATCTTGATCTCACTATCTGACTGGATCACTCAAGATAGATAGACAGAAAGACCGATAACTGGATTGATAAGCTTAGAGAGAATAAAAGACAGGAAGGAGAGGATATGATGGTGAATCCTGTTCTCTACATCCCTGTGGGTCTCTTACTCCCTCTCATTGACATTTTGCCCCGAGAACAGAACAGCAGGTCCAGTGTAGACACGCATGCAACCTAGTTTTTAGAAATAACAGGAGAAGGAAGAGAGCTAGGGAAGAAAAAAAGAGGAGGGGTGGGCTGGTGGGACATACAGTGAATAAATAAATGATGTACAAAAGAAAGAGTGGGGAGAAAAAAGCATTGGAATAAGAAAGGTGAAAAAGGAAAGGCAAAAGAGTTTAGAAATTAGAAGGTGATTGGACAAAATTTGAAATGCTTTGAAGACAGACATGAGATAAAAAGCTGTAAATGTAAAGAAGAAGCCAGTATGAGAAGAAAAAACGGAGAGGAGGGATAACTTTCAAGGGCATGCGTCATTCTTGCATTCTGCAGATTGGGATTCCCAAGACGCACAGACTTGGATACAGCTCACCCCAGTGGACATTGTGGCTGCAGGACATAATACCTTTGTGAAAGCCAGGCACTTCAGGAGAACGTAACATTTTCATGACATTGTCACTCATGTCTCTCACATCTTATCCTGTCACAGCTTGCAGGGAGAGAAGAGGAGGAGGAGGAAAGGGTACAGCCTCACACTCTTTAGTATGTCTTGATCAGCCCCCCCCCACACACACACACACCCACACCTTTTCCCCACCCCCTTCCCCCGGTCTTTGCTTTGTCAATGCCTATTTTCCTGTCTCTTGCTCACTGTGTACATTACATTGTCTCTCGTGTGGTGTCACAAGTGTAATATGTAAATCTAAGATGTTGTACAGAACCAGCAGGATTCCCACCAGGATGAAATCATTTTAAACAGAGCTGAGCTCAGCACATACAGGCTTGGGCTGGGACAGCAATACAATACACTACCTGTTCTGACATACCGTGCCAAGGGTATACTGTAGAGGTCTCAATTTTGGCTGCATGCTGTACACTGCAAAATTGTACCATTTGGAAAGAAGTGCATCCTGTGTAAACTGACAGGTTTTGAGTCAGAAAACAAAACATTCAGCACAATGGTTGCAACAAACAGGGAAGAGCAGGATAATGGCTGAAGTCTGCTCTAGACAGTTTTGCATTATCATCAGGTTTTCTTAGCATACAAAACTCAATCGCTGCAAGTTCTACACAATAGAATAGAATACTCAAACACAAGACTTGAGACACAGGAAGCTTAGAGACAGAAAGTTCTTAATTCAGCTAGGATTCATTCACTTCTGGTTGCATAACATCAAATTATGCATATACAACACCTTAACAAGTGCTTGCAATGTTATAGAAGTGACAGATCACTTGTGGGCGATCTGTCACTTCTATAACATTGAACATTCCACTGTAGAAGTAAGTACGGAAGAAGCACACGCTTCTTGCAATGCTTGCAGTACTATATATTAAGACAGTCTTTCTACCCTCTGATCACTTAATTAGGGTAATATCTCCCCTGACTTAAGAACTCTGGGTCATGTGGTACTCTAGTTTCCCATCAAGCAACAGAGTGCAGAGTAAAATTAAAAGTTGAGACCTTTTCTTTTTGTCTGAGGCAAAGATGCAAAACCAAATACTAGTTTGCCTTTACAGTTACATGCAGTTTATCTCCACCTACAGCTACATGGAAAAGAAAGTACACAGAAAGTTACTGCTTCTATAGTCAGGTGTTGCTAATCAAATGCACTTGGTTAAATGATCATCAGCAAGTGCGAGCACCTCTATAAAAGCAGAAGCTCAGACAGTTTACTGGTGGAGAGGTGACGATTCTGGCTTATTCTGCAGCCACAGGACCAGGACACCTAGCAGTCACTGAGTTGACCATGAACTCCTCTGTACACCAAAGTATTCTAGAGATAAATGTCAAACCATCTTTCTGCTAACACCTGACTGAAACTGAATCATGCAACAAGACAATGATCCCAAATACAGCAGTAAGACCTACAACAGAATGACCGACAGAGAAAAAAAAATCAAGGCATTGCAATGGCCCAGTCAACATACGTTAAAAGAGCTGCACATAAACATATGCCTGAAAACCCCAATGAACTGAAACAATGTAATACAGAAGCATGGGATAAAATTACTCCACACATGATGTGAAAGGCCGATAAAGTTTAATTCGATTCAATTCACTTTTATTTATTTAGCGCCAAGTCACAACAGCAGTCGCCTCAAGGCCATTAATATTGTAAGGTAAAGGCCCTACAGTAATACAGAGAAACCCCAACAATGGGACAATCCCCTATGAGCAAGCACTTTGGCAACAGTGGGAAAGAAAAACTCCCTTTTAACAGGAAGAAACCTTTGGCAGAACCAGGCTCAGGGAGGGGCAGCCATTTGCCACGACCAGCTAAGGCTAAGGAGTCATACAGGAAACAATTACTTCGAGTGATACTATTGATAAAGGGGTGTACTTAGTTTTTCATATGACTGCAATTCATATTTCCTTGTCTGTTTGGGAACAATGACACTGCATGTTTGAGTTGTTTTAGAAAATGAGATGCTTTTAATTATATTTTTTTATCCTTAAAAAATGAAAACATTACAATGACAGGAGATACTCATGACATAAATTTAATGGCCTTGTCCTTCGAAATGACAGAATACGAGAACGTCCTGTGTGGTGGGGAGATCAGGTGAACGGGAAGTAACTGCAGGGAAGTAAGAAGCAGATGTGTCTGAAGTGAAGAGAGATTTCTGGCAGGTAACAAACACAAAGCAGATGAACTGAATAGAATTATCTTTGCAGAAGTGGGGATCATGACTAGAATAGAATAGAACAGAATAGAAGACCTGAAATGGATCCATACAATACTGTGGTGACTGGATAACTTTTCACTACATTTTATAATATTATTTCCTGTACAGTGACTTAGTTTAGTTAAGAAGCTTATGGTGAAGTATGGTGAGGGAGAGAATGAGAGCAGTGATGGGGATCAGAAACAGGCCCTGAATATCAATGCAGCACGTCTACAAGACTTTAGGGCTGCAGTGCACCAAAACTAGGAAACCTGGGAGAAAGAGCACAGTAGCATCACAGCCAATCAGAGCTGAAGGTGACAGTCCTGCACAGCTAATATCTGTCCAACAAACCATTAATATTTTCTGCCACCTGGAAGAAGCGTAACCTTGTCCGATTTTTCCGCTTGCCTTTATGAGTGAAGTTTTCTTATGCTGTGTTTCAAGAAAAACTTTTTTTTTCATGAAACAGATCCATAAAGATCCTAAAGCACTTGCTAAAAAGTAAGCTCCTGTACTTTTAAAATGAAACTATCACTTGTCTCATTAACATGAAAGTTAGCTTTAGCTCCATTCAAATACTGCAGGTTAGTTAAATTAAAGAAAAAAATGCTGCAGGCTTGCCTTTGTACCAAAGTAAACCCACGTGTATTTAGCTTAAGAAGATGCCATAGGTCTTAATGAAATCACAACCATGCAAGTAGACTATAAGAAGCATTAGTATAACACTCTCTGTGATCTTCTACAAATGGCACCTTATATTCCATCAGTAAAAGCTCCATTTCCTTCCAGTGTAGGGATCTGTTAACCCATAAAGTGCCATGTTTACCTCAAGTCAATCAGACATCCCATATAGTGGTTTCTAGCCACCTGCCAATAACCATTAGACTTATTAATTGCAGAAGCCTCAGAGTATCTCCTGAGTGCTGGAGTAAAATTAGACCAGCACTGTGTCTATCTATGGGCAGACACACAAGCTTGCAGTTAATGAGATGACTCCCAAAGGTCTCTAACCTTTCTCAATGAGAGGTCACCATTTTGCATCCCCATCTCTTATCTAATATGTTTCCCACATGCTGCATGTCTGTATTTCCTTTAAATTTAGACAGTTAGTAAAAGTGAAACCTCAGCTGGTCTACAACTATACATGAAGAGATAAACATTTTACATATAGAGATGTTTATTAAGTAAACTTAACTTCAGTCAGAATGCTCTTTCTGAAATAGGACAGAATCAATGTTGATTTTTTGTAACCATCTGCAAACATCTATTGTGTATCAAAGAAAATCAGCTCAGCCTACTAAATTTCACTTCACCAAAGATTATCACCAAGAATTGCCACTATCTAACAATTAGGATGTTAACATCAAATGTAGTGAACCTCCCACATCAGCTCGTAGTTACCATTATGTGGTTTTACCATAAATTCTTTTAAACTTTGTTGGATATGCTATTTACAGTACTGTGCAAAAATCTTGAGACACCTTCCATTTCTTAATATTTTTCTAGGGAAATAGGTCAAGCAATTTATTAAAAAGTGCAAACATACATAAAAATACAGTACATAATATTAAAAACAAAGTTTGTAAAATTCTAAACAGTCTGAATGTCAGTATTTGGTATGGCCACCTTTATTCTTCAACATAGCCTAAACTGTCTTAGACAAGTTTTCTTGTAATTTCTTTAGAAAGTCTTCAAGAATAGTTCTCCAGGCTTCTTGGAGGACATTCAAATGTCTTCTTTGGATGTTGGCTGCCTTTTGTCCCACTATACTGCTTCAATAATGTCGAGATATGGGCTCTGGGAGGCCAGTCCATTACTGAGTGCCCCATTGTTTGTTTTTCTATCCAGGTAAACTGCTACTAATCAGATGCTTTCCAGATGTGTAATCTTGTGTAATCTGGCATATCTCATTATTTTTCCCTGTTGACAGCCATGCTTCCCCTGGGACCATTTAGGATGAGACTTCAGTGAGCAGTAGATGGATCACCTGAAGGGTCACATGCATCTCACAGGTCCTGTGTCAGATTTTCACTGGATTTTTTTCCCTGTTTCTTAAAGTCTTGACTTCCAGATACCGTCTATCTGCTGCTGATCGGTTTTTTGCCCTGCCATTTTTTTTCTCGTCCTCTTGTCCAGTTTCCTCAAATTTTTTAAGGACACATTGCACACAATACTGAGATATGCCAAGTTTTTGGCTAAAAGCTCTTTGGGAATTACCTTGTTGGTGCAAAAATACTATTTTATGCCTATCAAACTGTGTTATCTTTGCATTTTTCAAAGATTCAGCTAAAGAAACTAGAACAAATTATATACTGCTGTGACAAGCTGCTAGTAGCAATGTGCTTTTTAAAACTGGTTCTTTGCTAAGTTGTCTGTTATGTGTAGACACAACATTGGTTTACCACTTCAGTTACTGTAGCTGCCTTTTTCTATATTTGAATGATTCATAGGTCAATCTTAAGTCGGTAAACAAAAAAAGACCTTCAGAAAGCCTAGGGATACTGCTCAAAACATAAAGAAACTGTACAGTATTGTATATTGATCAATATTGCTTGGAGTATCCCACCCATTCAGAACAGACTTTTGAGTGTACATTTTGTTAAGCAAAACCCCCAGCTCTTTAATACTTGTGCAATAATACTGCAACTTACAGTATGATTCCCAATTCCCAATAAGCATAGAAGTCAATACTATCCAATTTTCCAGTCTTATTTCGTCTTCTCCAGTGTTAGTTCACTTTTATCTACTATAGATCCTTATTCCAAGAGAAATTTTGAACTTATTCCAGCTCCCCAAGGACAGCTATAAGCCTTAATACTAATAGAAATACACACATACAACCCTGATAGTCACACAAAAACTCAAGACACTTACATCCACGCACACAATCCAACAAACAGAGCCAGCAGACAGGGAGACATTGTCTGACTCTTGGGGTGAACTCAGTTGAATTGTCTTTAGCTAAGCTTCATGCATACAAAACCCAAGGGTAGGCAGAGGACAAGGGGATATTACACAATGACAGATCGTGCAGGCAGTACATAAAACATCAGCAAACACTCACTGTACCTCTTCCAATTTAGGCTGTATCCTTGGTGTCAAATACAGGAAGTTAGCCATCAAGATGAATCTAGAAATTGTCTATTCAAGAAGATCAGTAATCTATGACTGCTGTCATGTGAAGACACCGACCCCAAATGTGTCCTGTGCAGGAACATCTCTTTCCATATTTTTTGCTAATCCTTATTCTTTCTCAAGGGTCAACTGAGAAACAAAGTTGGGCTCTACTGTATGACTCTGAGGGGTAGGCCCACATGGAAATACACATTACCACTTTAATAATAAAAGGAAGTACTGGAACAAATGAAAACAATTTTATACATACAGTAGCATGTCCAACATTAAAAGGGTGAAAAAAATATTCACAGTACATTAATTTCTGGTGTTATCAGGCTAGCACTGCATCAATCACATTAAATAACCTGTTATTCAATGCTGACATGCTGAGATGTTTCACACTACATTTGCTGAGTCATTTAAGCAAGGACACAGGTTAGACTGTGAGTATTACATACTGAATTCAATAGAATACAGTGTCCTTTGTTAAATCGGATGACAGTTGAAGATGCAGAAAGTGCTCAGACATTTTGGCTTTGTGACGATTTGTGACGATGCTGAATGAATGAGTTAATTGTTCATTTGTAACACCTAATAAATGTAAACACAGAAGTTTAAGAAGGTTGTAAAGAGTGTTGCAAAGAGCAGTGATGTGGGCGCAATACTTACTGCTGACATTTGTAATTGCAATTTCTACAAAAAGCACAGCAAAAAGTCATGTCAGCTCACTGAGGTTGTGATTGTATACATTCGCTGTCTATTTACACATGTCTTTAAAATTCAAATTAATCTTCCTTTCCTCCTTTGCTAATTACTTATCCATATAAGAAAGAACAATGTAAAGGAGAAGATTTTACTTTTTGGACTTTACACTTTACAAAATGGTCTTATTATTTGTGTCTGACCCACTTGTTTAAGGAAGCCATCCCACCATATACAGTTAGGGTATTTGTTAGGATGAAGTCTAATTTGAGCTCAGTCCTTGCCGGCAGAACCCGTCACCTGTCTCTGATTTGCTACCCCCTGAAAGCAAAGCTTTAAAAGCAGAAAGGTAAAACATTGTTCCAGTGATAACCCAACAAAGCAGTCTGCTCCAGAAGCCTGTTCAGCTGGGCGTCGTACAGATGAGAAAAGCTGGATGTCCAAAGCTATTAATCTAAACAACCTTGCTCTTCTTATTCCTTTACAACTCCTCTTGCTCCTGACACACATACTCTCTCCTAAATAGCCATATATTCAGTCCTTATTCCTCCATTTCCAAGGGAAATTAATGGGCGGCTGAGGTGGGGTGTGAGGATTAAACTGTGCCAGAAGATTAATCAGTAGTGTACGTCTGTGAGCTAGACAGTTCCAGATAGTTTATTAAAAAAAGACAGGAACATGCATATGGATAGGTACAGCGGATAGGGAATGACTACAATTCATTCTCAGCCAAGTTTAAGATAATGAATAATCTCTTGAATAATGTAATGAGTTAGATACTTTTTTACTGTGTAGTATTTTCCCATTTTAATTATATAAGCACATTTTAATAGTAAAACAAAATGTCTGATTATTACATTGACGCTCTCATAAGATCTGTTTGGTTAGTCACAAACACTGTGATTATCAATTAATATCGTCATATATCATAAATAAATAATTTAACAGTTTAATGCAGGGGTGTCAAACATAAGGCCCGAGAGCCAGAATCTGGCTGGAAAAGATGGCCATTGGATGGCTTTGGAAAATGTGAAGGAGGACATAAATTTCAGACCTTTAACTGTATTTCTTTATTTAAGTTTCACAGCTTTTCATGGCCATTCATACTACACCAAAGTCATTAAATTATAGTTTAGTCTGTATTTTACACATTTCTTACAATTTAAGCCCAAAGAGTCATGCTGAGAGGTTTCTTTCCTTCACTACAGCAACATTTCTCTATGTTTATGTTTCAACACTGTTTAAATTATGCTGTTCCTATATTAAAATATCTCACTGATTAAATGTGCAGTAAAATGTCTGTATATTGACAGAAAGGGGAGTTTCACTGGTCCAGCCTGGATTTTAGCTTGACTCCACTGCCTGCCCACACATTTTAGGAGTCAATTTGAAATTCTTTTATTTATTTAAAAGCTTCAGTGGCCTTGGGGCCCTGTCCTACCTCTCTGAGCTGCCACGTCCTTATATACACAGCTGTTTTCTCAGGTCAGCTGATCAGCTGATCCTGGCTAAAACTAAGTATAAGCTTGGTGAAGCCCATGCTTTTGCTATTGCTGCTCCTAAAATGTGTAATGATCTCCTTTCCAGGTTAGATAGGCCTCTTCTATGTCTGTTTCTAAATCTCTTCTTAACCCTGTAAGTGTATCATATTTGATACATGAGATTTTGTGACTTCAACAAAAACAGTAAGAGTTTTTTAAAACTAACTCCTTTATATGTTTTTATTTGTTTAAGATAAACAAGCTGTGAGGAACTGCACAAAAAGGCCATATACAACAACAATGATACAAATTAAAACTCATATATGTGAATCTACATTTAGTTTCTTTTTTTTAAAATTTGTCAGAATGCCTTGAAGCTGTGAATAAATGGTATAAAGGTGCACACAGTTGGCACTGAGCAGGTTTGAAAGAGTATGTTGAGTACAGACAGAGCATAACAGGTTCAAAATTGCCTCAACATCAGTGGCCTCATTATCCATGATTAGCCACTAATGCACTCCATCAGCTGCTTTAAAATGACGGGAACTTTTCAAGGGCAACAGTTTTGTTTTTTGTATTTTTCTTTGTTTGTTTCATTTAAAACAGCCAGTTAATTTGAACCAAGTAGTTACAATGATAGACAGGAACAGGAAGGATGAACACGAAATACAAAGAAGAAGCACCGATTAGAAGAGTGACAGAGAGGCAGCACTTGCCTTGAATGAGAAAGAAGCCTGAGAGAGATTACCTGACTGCAAGGAGAAGAGTGCAACCTATCCAATGCCTGCTGATACTCAGATGCTTTCTAGTCTATTGCCTACTTGTCTACAGTCAGAGCCTGGCCTTTCGTTATCTATGAGCCTAAAACAAATGAGCAAGGGTGCACTGAAATGTGGATTAAATTCAAAAGCTAAAACGAATGTTCCAACAGAAAAGATTCTTTGAGTATTTCTTCTCTGGGTCCAGAACTGCAAATCCCACCACTCAACTGATTTGACTGATTCACAGCATGAAGCAGTGGTTTCCAGGAAAACAATTGGCCCACTGAGAGCTCTGAGGAAGACTAACAATTCGACATCAGAGCCATGGGGAGGGGGGATTAACAGCTTTTCTTTTTCTTTTGGCACCAATAATCCAAATAGAAGAGAATGATAAACTATTTCTTGGTACCACTCTACCTTTAAAATACCAGCAAAACCAGTATGCTGGAATGACTACATACTGTACCAACGTTAATATAAAATGATATTAGATTTAGACTAAAGCGTTGGTATTTAGAAGCTGCCTCAAGAAAATCAAATCCCTTTAAAAATCAGTTGAAATGAAGGCAACGCCAGATTCAATGTGGAAACTTCACGCTAAAATATTCTCTCATGAAGTAAATTATCCCTCTGGTCTCCTTCTTTCATTGTTAACACATACAGCATACTTCCTCCTATACACCAACATACACAGCTCAAAAAATTAATGGAACACTTTGAAAACATCAGACCTCAATGGGAAAAAAAAAAATAATAATTCCGGATATCTATACTGACATGGACTAAATAATGTGTTAGAAGCAAAATGATGCCACATCATTTGATGGAAATGAAAATCATCAACCTACAGAGGGTTGAATTCAAAGACACCTCAAAAAGTAAAAATAAATATGTGACAGGCTGAAATTTCATGAAGCTACTTAAAGTGGTACTCCGTAGTTTGCAAGGCCCTCATGCATGCCTGAAAATGATGGGAGATGCTTGTAATGAGACAACAGGTGGTGTCCTGGGGGATCTCCTATCAGATTTGGAACAGGGCATCACTGAGCTACTGGACAGTCTGAGGTGCAACCTGACGGTGTCAGGTGGACTGAAACACATTGCCTCAGAGGTGGTCTATTGGATTTAAGTCAGGCGAGCGTGGGGATCAGTCAGTGTTATCAATTCCTTCATCCTCCAGGAACTGCCTGCATAGTCTCACCACATGAGACAAGGCATTATCGTGGACCAGGAGGAACCCAGGACCCACTGTACCAGTGTGGAGTCTGACAGTGGATCCAAGGATTTCATCCTGATGCCTAATAGCAATCAGGGTGTTGTTGCCTAGCCTGTAGAGGTCTGTGCATCCCTCCATGGACATGCTTCACCACCACCTGAATGATGAAGTTCTCCATGACTTCTTCAGACCCTTTCATGACTGCCACATGTGCTCTGGTCAACATCGCTCCCATCCGGAAAAGCACAGGCTGCCAGTGGTGGACCTGCCAGTTCTGGTATTCTATGGTAAATGCCAATCAGCCCACTAGAAGACATCAGGCCCCTCAGGCCACCCTCATGAAGTCTGTTTCTGATTGTTTGGCCAGAGATATTCACACCAGTGTCCTGTTGGAGGTTATTTTGTAGCTTTGGCAGTGCTCATTATATTCCTCCTAGCACCAAAGAGCAGATATCAGTCCTGCTGATGGTTTAAGGACCTTCTATGGCTCCCCGTCCAACTCTCCTAAAAAACTGGCTAACACCTGAAATCTCCTCCACGCTCTTGAGACTGTGCTGGGAAACACAGCTAATGTTCTAGCAATGGCACATATTCATGAGCAATCCTGGATAGTTGGACCTCTCTCAGCCGCTCCAGAGTCCAGGTATTGTGTCATATTACCAGTAGTGACATTGACACTTGCCAAATGCAAAATTACTGAAAAACATTTTTTAAAAGTATATTTAGCTCTTGTTCCTTCAATTCTGAGAGAAATAAAGATTTTGCTTAGGTGAGGTGTAAGACTCAAGCTGTGCTACATGATTAATTGGTTTAGCATGTCTGTACGCATTTCCAGGCAATTCCAATCTTCTTGTTACGTCAAGCACACAAGCTATTTCTGAGTCCAAATACTGTCAGTTTTCAAAAGCAAATAAAAGCTGATGCACCACTGAAAGTTTAAAAGGTTAAAAAGAAGTATTTTGGGGAAGCCAATATATTGTTGTAAACAGTCTTCTCAACAACACTAGACAATGTGTATTAGGTCAGAACTATTTTTTAAGTTGTTAGAAGTTAACATTAAAAACTAAATGTCAGACAGTGAGTGCAAATTCAGAATAAGGATGCTGATCACAGTCTGATGGCCTGTCAACAGTAAAACTATTGAACTGGAGATATTTATGTGTAAGGGAAACGTGTTAACCAATACCTCATAGAGCCACATCACAGATCACAATTACCTGTGATATTAAGTTGCTAAAGCAAAGTCAAGGTTCCCTAAACAGCTGGTCTTTCTTGCTGTTTTTTTTTTTAATAAAAAGGTTGACAAAGTAAAATTTCTGGTAAAGTTACAGCCTCTTCTCTCTGTCTGATATGCACAGTGGACAGACAGCAGAGAAGAGGCACTGTAGTGGAGACAGTGAACCCAGGTCAAGTGAAAGATAATGGTTTTCGGCACCTGTTACTGAATGTGCAGTGAAAACCTTTGCAGGTACTGTGTGTACTAAGTACTGTCAACCTGACAATGCTCCACACCACTGGTTTAGTCCAGTGTTGAAATATAGCATAAGTAGAATTTTAAAATATATAATAAAATACATAATTTAATTTACTTATTTACTTTAATTTACAATATTTTATTCACTTATTTACTTTATTTTAGGGCTGTCAACGTTAACATGTTAACACCGATTAATCTGTCATCACGATTAACACGATCAAAATTTTTACTGCAATTAACGGATCTGGAGCGCAGAATGACTCAAAATCCCTGAAATGTCTCTGTCAACGCATTTTGGGCAGTTTGTCCAAAGTTTGTCCATTCTGCGCTCCAGATCCGTTAATTGCATTAAAAATTTTAATCGCGTTAATCGTGATGACGGATTAATCTGTGTTAACGCGTTAACGTTGACAGCCCTACTTTATTTACTAGGCAATAATTATTTTTGCATTAAAAAAATAATAATAATAATATGTAAGGGGCAGTAAAAGTGAAAATGTTGGCCACCTCTCTGTACCGTAAAGACCTACCTCAAGGGTAGGAAACAAACTTTTGGCAACAATGGACAAAAATAAAAAAACAAAAGAAGTAAAATAATTTTTCAGAAGGATGTAAAGTTTTGTAAGAGAGAACTAGACATATGCACCACCTCTAGGTTCTCTTCTTATGGCTTAAAGCTAGCCTGTCTCAGAACACTTTAGCAAAGACAACAAGGGTGTGAGAAGCTCTACAATGTCATTTAGTCTATCATCTCCAGTTACAGCTGGTCAGTCACACTAATGAACAACAAAGAGGTGAAAATAAGTGTCAGATATGAAGTTGAAAGGGGGATAATCTGCAGCAAGAACCAAGGTTGTTTAACTTGATTCTGCACTGACCTCTGGCACTATTCAACACACACAACTCCTGCAAGGTAAGCACTCTACAGGGTCATTAACAGCGCTTCTTACTACAGCCACGTTTGCAGCTTTAAAGTAGCCTATAGAATATCACTTCAATGCATCCTATTAGTGTGTAATCATGCTTGCATTTACTTCTTTTTTTAAAGGATAACATCAAACACACTACATCCATTACTGAATTATTTCCAATAAGTTTTCTTTTTATGGTGATGTCAAATTTCACTGCAGACTATGAGCACAGAGCATAGAAACAATCTAAAGTGGGGAAAATAACTTTTTGATCCCTTGTAAGTTTGCTCAAATGAACAGTGTCTAATTTGTATGGTAGTTTTTTTTCAATGATAAGAGATAGAATATCAACCAAAAAAACCCCAAAAGAAAACAAATTACACAAAAGTAAATTTGCATGTCAAATTCATACAAATTCAGCAGTGGATCAGATAATTAGTTCCCTGATTTCATGTTGTAATCTATCCCACCAGACCTCACCAGAAAACCAATGAATGATTTCTGAATGTGATTTCTGTAGGTGAACTCTTGCACTTGTCTAAGTTTATAAGTGCATGTAAAATGTCAGACATTTAGAAAAAGGGGTGGAACTCCTCACACAAAGAAAATGGAGGAAGTTTGTTGATGTGAGAAGTGTTTCTTCTAACATTTGGTTATCATTCTGAAAGCTTCCATTTTAACCCTGCCATAGAGTGGCAGCTTGTCCATTATGTACCACGCTTCCTATCCTTTGACGCCTAGAATAGGTTGAAGCCTGCCAGTGGAGTTTAAAAACAATGGATGGATGGATGATTACCCTTTCCTAAATCCAACCAGTATTTTTGTTGTCCCTGTCTAACCAAAAAGTGACTACAGACAACTAAAATACAAAACTGAAAAGAAAGGAAAAGATTTTCCATGAGGAAAGTTGGTTGATATATTCACTTCTGTAATAACTGACTGTGTGGTGGCACAGACAGAACAGCAGGGCAGCCTACATGCAGGTCTGTACACCTGGTTGGAGAAACACAGAGGAGTTTATGTCCTACTTCCAATATAAAGGGAAATAATGGAAATGTAAAAACAGCTAGATAAAGGTACGAAGAAGTCAAAAAACAGAACAAGGACTCAGGTATGTTCTAATAATAATGGGAACAATAAGCTAATAAGACAGGGAAAAAAACCAAAACAAATAAATAATTAAATCCAGATGCCATGTGCTGCTGGGCTTGTAATACAGTGTTGTAAACTCTGGTAAGCTAGCTAAAGCAAGAATACAAACTCTGGTCAATCAACCCGCCTGCCACCCCTCAATACAGAATCTTTCACTCTTTATGCTGCTTTACAAGTTCTGTGTTGCAAATGTGGAAAAACACAAAGATGCAGTTTTGGTAGTCTCTGTAAGTTGACTGAGTCTGTCCTTTTGGCGTGATGAAGTATTGGTATTTCTTTTTAAATGGTTTTTGTTTTCAATAAAACTAAGCTTATCTTACCCCAAGCACTTGTACGAACAAAGCATGCAGCACCATGCTTCATTATACTAAGAGACAAGTTCACACAAAATCTACCTAACATTTCTATCAGTTAATGCAACTGTTTTAATTAACAGTGGAATCAGCTTTTAAATACCTCAGCTGTTGACGGTTATGTGCCTGTTTAGGAAACAGAGAATCGTACAGTTCGCCTGATAGCAACAATTTTATTGGCGCATAAACAGGAAAGTCATTTCTATATGCATAAGACGTTCACACTGGATGTAATGGAAATTTATGGCTGTCATATGATGCTATAATTTCGTTAGTTATAGTTACCAAGATCGTCTTTTGTATCATAGTTTAATGCCAGACATTAGCAGCAGTTATGATTTCTTCAGGTCTTCATTTAAATGTGTTTTATGTTATGTAATTTTCCCCAGCTGTATATGGGAATTTTGGGACATGTACAGTATGTATCTCTCTCTTTCCATTTTTACTGTTCTTGTGCTTGACACATTCCACTGGTGAAACATTTCCTGCCCTCAAAAAGTTCTTGTTGCTATGCAACTGATCTGCCTGGCACTGAGAATAATGCTAGCTCACACAGGCTACACAGAGTACAACCCCCCCCCCTCACATCACACACACACACACACCAAGCAGCTCTTAGCTTACATCCTGTGGATGTTAAAATACTAATAGTATGAACAAAACATCTTTCAACTATATTGTTTTACAACAATGAAAGTCTTTTACAGCTTTGCACCACACTCTCTCCTGATAAGGGGTCTAACATTAAAAAGTACTGTTTCTGTTTGCCTTCATGCCTGTCAAGTCTGACATTGCAACATTACACATGTACTATGAATAATAATAACTAAACAAATAGTAGCCTTATCTATCTAGAAATTTCTATTATTATTTACTGTTCGAATTTTTTAATCTTGACACAGTTAAAGAAAGAAAAACATAAAGAAGAGGAGCCTATAGAGCGTTTAAAGAGCTTGTCTGGGAAACGCAAAGATTATAATTATGATTCCAAAATCTTCTAGAAAAGTCAGATAGTATTTGCATAATTTACTCTAAAGGATATGACAGCAACTTTTTACTTATATATTTTACAATGCATAAAGGTGAGAAACTAGCTCATTTTAATTATAATTAAAAGTAAAAAATACTTTAAAAAATCAAAAGAAGGCAAAGGCATGTTTTTAAAATTCTCCAGTAATTATTCTTCAGTACTTTTCAAAAGACTATATTAACCATGATTTTACAAATATCAATTAAATTGATTTAATTCAATTCACATTTAGTTATATAGTGCCAAATCACAACAACCCAATCAAGGCACTTAATACTATAACAATTTCAGGATGAGGAGAAAGAAAAACGAAGAAGAAACAACTTCTTTTCTGAAAATAAAAAAATGGCTTTACAGCATTGATGAGTTTACACCTCAGGAGGTAATTTCATGACACAGTTCTGTGGCGCAGATTCAAAACACACTTTTCTAATAACACAGGGTCACTGCTGTGATGTAGAAAGTGTTGGTTATGTATATCTGTGCTCTAAATGGCATCAAAATGTTAGCTAACATAGGCTAGCTCACTAAGGATTATTAGCTAATTTTAGTCTAAGGAGCTTGGAAAGAAAAGCGTCTGGACTTCTCCAAGTTTCTTGAAAACGTTGAAGAAGCTTCTCGGATGAGAGGTGAAACGTTTTCAAGAAACTTAGAGAAGTCCAGACGCTTTTCTTTCCAAGCTCCTTAGACTACCATGACCTGGATGAATGAGAACCTTCACAGACATATAGCTAATTTTAGCTTTCTAAGCAAAAAGCCTGGTGTCAGATCACTAGTAGCCAAGGAGCTGATGTACTTTATTAGTGTCCTATTCCTATTCTGGTCAAAGTGGGCTTCAGCGGGTATCCAGAGAAAAAGTCAGAAGGATGTTATCTGTCAGTGGCCAAAGGATTTATATCACTCCAAACATGGCATGAACAGGATGGCTGCCACTACATTGAAGTGACAGACTACAAATCTATTCTCGAGTCTTGCAGTTTGGTACCTGATATCTTGTGTTACTTCTGCACAATAAAGGTAGTGTTTATATAAATTCAAAAAAACTTTCTTTTTTTTTACCGGTGTATGGAGTAGCTGTGTGATTTTTTTTTTAAACACACTACATATTTCTCCTCTTACCTGCTTTACTCCAAATTGTTTTTTTTTAACTTAGTTTGGAAAATTATGGTCAACATGATTGAGCCTTTGCCTCAGGTTTGAGTGTCCACCCTAAAACCATAGTATTATATTGAATAATGTGATTATTCATTCTGAATCATTCTTAGACACTAGGTCATCCAACTAATTAGACTGATTTTGAAAGTAACATTGTAATGTGTACCCTGTTGAATTGCGGTTTGCAACGTTGAAAAGGACTGAATATGTTTCCAAGCAGCATATTCCATTAATATTAACTGCAAGACACTGTTGGCAGCTGAGCCGTTGTAAAGGTTTGATCCTAGAACCACTCCTGCTTTCCAGTGATAACGTCAAACTTTCTATCCATCAATTTTCTTAAACCAGTTCAGGGTTACAGAGGGGGTAGAGCCTATAACTTCAAATATCCTATTGTAAAATCTGTGGGTCACAGTCTACTTCTTGGTGAAGAAGGAACACATGTTGGAATTTACTTCTAGTGAGGTGTGCTTTCATGATTGTGAAATCCAACTTTTAGAGATCCTTGCTGATTACTGGTCATATTTCTGGAGAAAATGCTCCAACATTTAAACTTTGGCTGAAGTTGCACTGATAAGCTGATTCCAGTGCCTGGGTTAGCAGACACAACATAATGACACAGATGCATAACCTTCTTGCTTTTGCAGAAATCTCCCTTAATGTGTCCAATTATGCTCAATCTAACACCCAGTTCAAAATAATGCACGCCAGGAGAAAGTTTAAGTTAAGGCTAAGCAGGTCAGATGAACTGAGTTCAATTCAGTAACATTTTTTAATTGGCTTTTGCATATTTTAATTGTAATTGTGTAACTCTGTAAAATTGCACTATTGGAACTTGTCTGTTTAGGCGCAAGGATCAGGGTTTGTGACCACTATCACTATATATGGGTGTACATATATAATAATTATGGCATATGAAGCAGAGTTGGAAACAAAGGGGTTAAAGACAGGATAAAAAAAGACGGAGACAGAGAAAAACAAATATAACAAGAAAGACGGAATCTAATCTTTAGTGACACCTTCAAGGAACTAATCATACAGAAACCCCAATCCTTTTAAGTAATGGCAAATCACTACGTCATTAGCCATTTCTATTCTACTGGATGTCCTCAGGATAAGATTTGAGTGCTTACTCCTGACTACAACTGCACAGCTGTGATATACTGTCTTAATACAAACAATGTTCTTTCAGTGCCATTTGCCAGTTTAGAAAAAGTCCTTGCAATATCCTTTCCCCCTCTAAAGTCTATTTTTTTTGTATTATATTGTGTTACACTATAAGTAGAACTGATCTTAAATCCTGTCTAGTGAACAAGGACTGAAGCAATGTTTGTGAGAAACACAAGCCAGTGTCAGTGAATGCAAAAAAATGTTGCCAGCGCAGTAAGATTAGCTTTTAATTTCCTGAGAAGAAAGTCCGATTACCTGACCAGGAACCGTGTGATGAGCAGAGATGAATGAAAGCAGTGAGACAACACTAGTTTGGGGATGGTGGGCTTCCAGGGACAGGCAGCCTGGTGTGAATGTTAACCATGGTTTTCTGGTTGAGTTATGTTAAACCAATACCACAGACCGATGCTACTGAGGACACACACACATGCACACACAAGCTGTGCTTTTTTCACTCCCCACATCTTACTAGCTGAATATACACACTCACTTATACACACAAATACACAGTGAAAACAACTTGCTCACTCACTGGCTTGCTACTGCAGAGCCTTAGCCCATCTCTCTCACGGTCATACCAAGGGCATCCACTCCCTTGAAACACAACAGCACAGCTCGTCACAGGAGAGGAGAGGAGAGGAGAGGAGAGGACAGGACAGGAGAGGAGAGGAGAGGAGAGGAAGAGGACCCCCTTAATGAGGATGATCACATTTATAGGAAAAAAAAGACAGTAGGGATGATAATGGACACTTTAAAAGAAAACAGGCATAGCATGAGACTGTTAAATTTAGAGGAAAACGGGAACAGTGCCGATAGATGGAAAGAGGAAGAGAAAAAGGTGGTTAAAAGAGGGCAGGGCATTGCTTGGTAATGGAGATGAGATGTTAATGTGCCTGCTAGTGATGCACTGCAGCAAACTGAGGAGAAAAGGAGGAAGAGAAAGAGGAAGAAGGAAAAGGAGGTGGTAGAGGACGAGAGAAGACATGGGCTGATTAAAGGAAGAGGGAAGTGAGAAGAGAAAGAGAGAGAGTAGAAAAGAGGAAGTAGAAGGGGAGGAGAAAAAGAAAGACGATGAGATTAGTAAGAAAAGATAGATAAGAAAAGGAGGGGGAGAGAGAGGAAAGGGAAGAGGAAGATGTTGAGATTTGAACTTTGACGATGCTGATGATACAGCAAGATGATGCTTGAATAAATTCATACTGATGTCCATGATGATTCTATAATAATGCTAATGGGAGTGAATTTCAAAGTCAGCACTACTGTATATAACCAAAGCAACTTTGATTTTCACACATTGCTGAGTTACAGATCTTCTATTCTCACTAAAACTGTTTACAAAGACTCCTGCTTTTAATTTGTCACATTTACATATTTAACAATTGAATGCTTTCCATTATTTATCAAGAGCCATAAGAAACAAATGCTGAAATGTGTGCTTAGTATTTCCAAACTACATGCTATGTCCCTGCAACCCTGTTAGCAATCCAGCATCACTCCAGCTTGACAAAGAGATTGGGACATGAAGACATCTTTGATGTAGGAGTTCAACTGTTGCTGTACGTGCAAAGACGCACATCATCTTTCAAAACATGGAACTAAGAAAAAAAACACATAAAAGGAAAAAAAATGAAGCACAACATCTCTAAAGAAATCTAGCATTTTCCAATTAACCAGGAAATAAATACACAAAATAAATCTATAAAACCCATTAGGGAACCAGCTTTCCGTTAGGGAATAGAAATGTTCCCAAGAAAGAAACCCAGTGTCATCTGCGACTGGGGATGGTGGGCTTCCATCACTGTTTCATCAAAGAGATGAAACAGTCGCCATGTGGCTAGCCCTCTGTATGTTCAGTGTGTTCTCTGTAACAAAAATCATTACAACGTATCCAGCTGTGCTCTGAAATTAGAAAAGAGCCACTACAAACATCAGCAAAGTTTGTCTGTTGTTTTTAGGGTTGTCAAAAGCTGCTTCAAAAGAAGCTGTATTTAGTCTCCTAGGGATTAGTTTAGGGTTATACAAATATACACTGTTTTGTTTGTATGTATATAGCTAGCGTTGGATATCTTAACATCAATACCAGTACATACAGTTGGTTATAACCATTCACTGATATCAGCTGCATCAACTCATATAAAGTTGATACTGTCCCACCTCATTAGAGAGGCTAAAGGATTTAAAATGCATTTACTCTCTATTTCGTGGCTATCAGCAACCACTAGTTCAGGTTTGAAACAACAACACAGAGTAATCTTTGCTTAGCTAATAGCAAGAACCAAAGTCTTGCTCGTTACTGACCTACCACACCAGTGACCATGAAAACCAACCTGGAAAGTTATGTAAGTTAATAGAAGTAGTTAGTGTAATTTTTTTATGCGTTTTGTCATTAAAGCATTTCTTACGTCTCCAGTGAAAGCTGTAGAGGCTATTCCTTGCTTTTCGCAGCACAGTGAGAATTTTCCTTTTAAAGGTGGAAGAGGTGTCATTCTTTTTTTTTAAGCTATGAGTGCAGCAAAAGATTTAGCAGTCTTACATCAGTTCAATCAATAAAAGAGCTAATGTTCAAGGAAATTTATAGAATATACAGGATGTGCTGCATGGAACAACCAATACAAGACTGCCAATCCTCCTCTTTCTTATCACCAATTCTAAAGAAGTTGTTTTCTGGAATACAGTATTGATCTGCAGTCAACTATGTTGTTCATAAATGTAAACCTGCCTAAAAAGCTCTGACTGGGTTAGGGTGTCCTATATGGGTTGGATCACACCTCTTTGATGGACACCACCAACAGCATTTCACCAGCAGAAACAGATGCAAAAGGAGACTTTTGCATCTGTTTCTGAATTGTCAGTAAAGGTTTGCCACACCTTGTTTCTTCATCAGCGCAGGTCACTTCTATATCTTTCAGCATACATTACTCTGCTGTGTCATCCAGATTGAAATCAAACCTACTTCAAACTCTCCCCTGTTGTGTTACTACAATCAGAAACATTTAACTCTTTTCACCAGCTTTCAATTTAAATTTATAACATGTTTATAACAGAGTGACAAGTGATGTGAGTTAAATTCTGTATGTTGTCTTCTGTACTTTGCTGTATGATCTTCTATCTTGTATTTCCCCTTTCTATGGAAAAGAAGGTCTACAGGAGATTGTGCTGTCTCCACTCCTGTTCACCTTGTACAACTCAATCGTTCAGCACAACTTCAGATCATGTGACCCACAGAAATAGATAAATCTGCATAGGTCACATATATTCGTGATGGACAGGAGGAGTACAGGATAGTAGAGGACGATTTTTTTAGATTGGCCTGAGCAAAATAATCTGTTTCTGGATGTGATACGAATAAGACCACAAAGATGGTTATTGACGTCATATAGAAGAGGGCAGCTACACAACATGTATCTGTCCGAGAACAGGGTGTTGATATGGCATCCACATGCACAATAGGCTGAACTAGGAGACCAGTGCTGTATACAAAAAAGTGATGAGCATGCTCTATTTCTTAAGGAAGCTGAGATCTTTCGATATGTGCAGCAAAATGATGGAGATTTTCTGTCACTCAGTTGTGGTGAGTGCAGTGGGCATTGCTGTGTTCTGCTGGGGGAGCAGCATCACAGCTGGTGACGCCAACAGACTGAATTAACTGTTTAGGATGGCTGTGTTTTTGATTTGCTGTCACCTGGACACTTTGAACATTGTGGTATATAGGAAGTCACTGAACAAACTATTATACATCATAATCCTGACCACACTCTGCACCATTTACTGGACAGGCAGCAGAGCACATTCTCTCTAACTGACTGATTCAGCTCCACTGCCACAAGGACAAATATAGGAAATCTTTCATACCACATGCCATCACACTCTACAATATTATATCTCTGTCTGGAAAGGAATCATCTGATAGATATTCTAACAAAATAACTTCCCAAATATGGGCTAATATTGATAACATCGTCTTTCATTCATTCTCATTTGGTATCATTGTCAAGAGCAATACCAAACGCTTCATAATACAACAGAGTATCAAAGAAACTTAACACACATTAAATGTCAGTCATCACTCACAAAAAGAAATGCATGCCCTTTCACTACAGTTTCCACAATGTGCAAGAAGAAAGTAGGCTATAATACAGTTCTCTCTTACAATAATGCACGCTATTTCTAAATATCAATAACACACACAAATGTAAAAGAAAATGTTCTTCAAAAGCCGAGTCTCTGCTGTGGTGTTATAGGAATTTAAAGCTAGAAGCAAACTGTCTCCATCATAGGAGGAAAACTCATGTCCTTGTGTTGGACAAGGCCGACGCACAAGAGACTGCACGAAATCATAATTATGTTAAACCTGTAGTGAATGCGTGTTGCTTTGCTGAAGCATTGGGCATATCAATGAACCATACTATTTTGTAGTCATAACTGAATTAATAAGAAAGGAAAATTAACAAAGCAAATGTACCCTGAAGCATGTAAACTAATAAATTCCACATTAGTGACTTGTTTTACTATCATCTTAGAATTTATTTTGGTGAAGGAGAATTTTCCCGAGACACTTGGCCCAATTTAGTCAAACTCGATATTTAAATGATGTTAGGTCCTAGTTAATTGCAGGGGGCATTTGGGAATTTGCGACCTAGAGTTTCTAAGAGGCCAATTTCTTCCATACATGTGCAGAAAACATTTTATGTACCACTTGCATTTCCCAAAGACAGAAAAGGCATTCCATTGCACTATTGTCACCACAGTGAAACTGTGGAGTAAGTGGTTTGCACCTTCAGTGGTTCTTCCTATTACAAGCCCAGCAGTCAGGTCAGAGCATTAGGGGTTTTTTGTTTTGATTGTTTACTTTTTAATACAGAATTTGGAAGCATTAAGTTAACTAATGTGATATTATTAGCATACTGTTACCATTACCATTTACAAGAAGTTTAATTCAACATGCATGTAGGGAAAACTGGGGCAGTATGGTGGTTGAGAAAAAGGATAGTAGTATTTTTTCTCTTGCACAAAGAGGTAGAGTCATGTGAAAAAGAAAGTTTTCACAGGACTATATGTAATCCTGATAAAGAAAGTCAGTCTGGAGGATTCAGGTGTGTGTTAACACAATGTCACTATCTTCCCAGGAGTGAATATCAAGGCAACTTCACCCTAAGGTCAGAGTGTGAAATGCCCAGAGGCACTGCAGAAACCTCAAGGGCTACATCTCAAATTTTACAGGCCTCAGTTGGTGTGTTAAATGCTAAGGTTCATGACAGGCAACATAAAATGAAGTTTATAGGCTGGTACATTGGTATAAATATTATTCTGGTCTCTATAGCTAATTTTCCCTTTCATAACAACTCTATGTTGCTTTCATAACTAAACCATTTGGATTCAGTCACTGTGTGCTTCGTAAGTACATATTAGTACTTAAATATTTGTTTTAAATGGGCTAAAATGTGCAAAACCATTAGTTTTAACAGCTGAAAAGTAAGCATAAGACTTGGCACTCATATGAAGAGTCAGCAACCTCCATGATGAAAGCTTGAATGGGTTAGTGCAGTAAATAAGTATTTTAGTTTAGGCTGTCATTTTTTATTTGTATAAAACAAACAGTTCAAAAATGATGAAATATCTATATAGCAGTATAGACAAATAGAAAAATATACTAGAATACTTCTTAAACAATAACAGCAACCTTTTTTTGTCACTCTACCAAGAAAAACAATTAAACTTATAATAAAAGCTAAAAACTAATCAATTATTTTATCATTGCTTCAATAGAAATTTAAGATACTATTTTTATGTCTAGTTGATGTCTTCTGACCAATTATAAAACAAATTATACCAGAGAATCATCATCAGATTAAAGATAATGTAAATATTGGTATTTACATTATCATTACACTGGGTATAATGACCAAACAATATCAATACATTTTTTACTGAGCAATGTTCTGACTTGAGCTGTGACTTTAACCTGTGCTGATATGTAAATGTACACACATAAAAATAAGATTAAAGTCATTACTTATGAGCTATTTTCATATGCCAACACATTTTTTTTTAACTATAAAGAAGATCAAATATTTACTTTGCACTAAAAGTAAAGGTAAACTTCGCAGCACAATTTGTTTGGAAAATTCCAGTTTTATGCTTAATAATATTCCTAAGGCTTTTTTTTCTGCCTCGTCTGCTCCTCCCTAACATCATATTCTTTTCATCGCCAGGTCTTCATGCAGGTCTTCCTGTTCTTTTTACTTATATGCTATTTTTTCTTGTAGCTGCGATCACAAGAAGCAACTGGCTATTTTTGAAAGCCCAGGCAGTGATTCAAACTAATCCTGCAGCCCCACCAGAAACAAAGGCGGCCAGCAGAGTCCTTATACTTTTTGTGTAGCAGCAACTCTGTGTGAGCACAGGCATTCAGGTAGCTCCTCACTATGCTCAGTCCTGTGCTACTCTACAGTGCACTGAGTGCGTGGGTTCATTGATTGTATCTCTCTCCTGGCACTTTAATGGTCGTGGTACACTCGTCTCTGAACCCAGCATTAGCATGGTCAAGTTATTTCCTCTCAGGGGCTATTTCCACTGACCAAACAGGATTTTTCCGTTGACTCCTTAAAACTTGTGTAAGAATATGGCAAGCTGTGTTTTTCCATTATTTCCTATACACTGTGCAGCCGTACAGGGAGCAAGAAGTGACACATCAACTGTGCTTTGATGTATATATTAAAGTGCAGTTCAATATCCATTCACCCATGGATTAATGGATATTGGTAACATGACATTTTTCTTTTAATTCTGAAAAAATTGTTTCTTATTCAAGTAGTAGAAAGTCTACTTGACTCTAACCAATTTCTCTTTGGATTATAGGTGATAACATACTACACGTTACATGTTTGCTGGAGAAAAACTGAGTTTAAAGAAAACTTCTAACTATGTTCTGTAAAAGTGTACCTCGGCATATTATATGTATATGTATAAATGATATATGAAAGACCAATGTAGGTCCCAGGTCTGAAAACTGAAGCCAAATGTGTGTCTCAAACATGAGACACCTAGTCAGTTTATAGTCTCAGTCACAAGTATTAAGTCCTTCTGAATATCATATGGTGTTTATATAAAAAAATGGTCAACATAAGAGTCAAAAAGGAAGATTAAGCAGTTGTTAGGCTACGCAGGTCTCGTAATTGACAACTTGCTACCGTATGGGTGTGCAGTAATGCGCAGTTTTACCAACACAGCTGTCCCCAACTGTCACATCCAGTTTGAGAACAACAACTGGTGGTGGAAAAAACGTGAACTTCTAGGCCGACTAATAACTACTGTATATCTATGCTCATACTGTAGCATATGTACACCCCACCTACCACCCATCCTTCCTTTAAATGGTAAATGAATAGGTTCCAATATAACGCTTTTTTTACTCTACCTGAGCACTCAAAGGACTTTATACACATGCCTCATTCACCCATTCAAGCAACAACTTTTTTCTATGCTTAAGTGTTTCCTATATAACATTCACACTTTGATGGATGCATCGGAGCGAAACCTGCAGTTCAGTATCTTGCCCAAGGACATTGGGCACACACACTGGAGCAGCCAGGGATCAAACCACTAACCTTCCAATTTGTAGATGACCTTAACGACCACCTCAGTTACAGCCACTTCCTTAAAGGAAGGAAGACTAAGATCAAATATGGTGGAAGTGTGATTCTCCAGTTGGAAGTGCTCCATTATGCTGCTTCTTTACCTGCAGTAAAGTTTTTCACCTGCTACTTTTTCACCATTTAAAGTTTGGGAAAAGACTTGCTGAGAAAAATTCTAGATACATCCAGACAGAAGCACACAGTATCTTCACTGCAGCTAATTGGTGTCATGAACGCTTGTCTGTCTTAGTTGTGCTCTGCACTAACTCACAACCCACAGTCTTTCCCATCCCTCACATATGTTCGGTGTTTATCTTTATGGTGGTCACAAAGGGATGGATGGATGAAAGAAAATAGCATGCAAGCTTGCTGGTAGAAAATGCAGCAGTTATATAAGTGAATATCTTAAATGCCATCATTAATGGTAATGCTGCCTATTTACTGTGATTTAAAAAATCTCAGATGAAACCCATAAGCAACAGTTATAATTAAGTATTTTTTTAATGTACTGACTGTTGCTGTATAGGATTCCCCATAGAGTATAACAAAGGATTAAAATGTGAACCTGGATTATAAAATCTATAAAGAATATAAAGTCCCATGGCATCTTCTTAAAAAGGCCAAAGTAGAGTACAGTAGGTTAGAGGCCTCATATTTCCATTACCATTACAGCTCTCTGGGCTTAAACTGATGATTATTTTACAAATAAAGTAAAAGAATAAATATTCGAGTCATTTAAATCTTAAAAAAAACCTTAATTAATCATGGATTCAATTCATTACCATTCATATAATCATGTATATCATATATGTTATCATATACTTTAGTGTACTCTTTAACATGAATGCACTTGTACAACTCTTTATGTTCAAGACTTTCTTCAGAGACTTTCCAGTCCCCTCGTGTTGTCACAGGGTTTGGCACTGGTCTTGTTTCTCCAGATGTTCCCACCATCCTGTCTCCACGTCTCTCTCTCTCTCTCCCTTTTTTTTTTGCATCTGCCTACTCTCTAAATTTCCATTTTCAGGGATGAGAAACTAAACTTTCCATGTCTTGCTGCCTGTTTCCTCAGTCAAATGCAAGCATAACTGTTGCCCAAATCCCACCCCCTCCCTTCCCTTATAACTGATGAGTAAGAGAAATGTTCTCCCTGCAGACAAATATGTACCTAACTGTAGCATTTCCTTACTTAGAAACAGTGCAAAGATGGTGTGTGACAAAAAAAAAAAAACAGGTGGAAATATTACCAAGAGCTAAAAATTACATTAGATTTTTTTTTTCATACCTCAGGTTTCATTTGATATTTTAGTGATATCGTGACAAGCTGAAAAACTAAAGCTACCAAGGTCAAACTGGATCATCAGTCTGCTCCAAAAAGTATTGCTGTATATCCAGATACACAGATTCACATACAAACAGATCTCTTAAAACAAATAAATAATACACTATGAAGTTACAATCTTTCCACAGCTGTACTGTTTATTGAGCCTCATTCAAAAGCAGCCTTAAACACGGGGACATACAGTCAAGTTTACCATTTCCACAGCAATTACAGGCTGGCCTATGTGGCATGACACTAAAAGACTACAAGAACTGAAGTACGTTACAACATGTCAAATATAGTGCAACTGCTTCCAACTAATTCCTTCATGCTCTCTCTGTAGTGACATGCTCATGCTCTCTTAAATTCAACAAACACATTATTTTAAAAGGATTTACTTACAATGAAACAGCAGAGAGAGGAAAACGTGTTGGCGGTAATTGGTACAGCTTCCCCCGATATCCCTTTTGGTGCTGATGATAGTTGTAGTAGCAGGGCGGCCTGTCGAAGACTAAATATAACCTAGAGAGCTTGTAGCGGGAACACAGAGCGGGCCAAACCAGGCTCTTCCACGTCTCATGTACAGTGTATTTGCTATAAGGAAAGTCATTCTGGATGGCTGAAAAGCTGCACAGCACAGGGAAAGTACAAGAACAAGAAGCTTCACACTAGAACTCTGTCCCTAGAACAAATGAAGGGAGGGAGGGAGGCAGAGAGGGGAGAGATGGAGAAAGAGAAAGAGAGGGAGGCAGTGAGGGAGAGAGCTGGTGTCGTGTGTATATAGGAACAGTTTGCATGACCTCTTGTGAAGAGAGCATGTACACTGACACACACTGAGCCTTCTATCTTGGATATCAGTTAACATTTGTTAACACCTAGTACCTAGTTTTCTGAAACTGAGTGTATATCTGGTTGCTGGCAATTTCCGTGGTTATGTTAACTGCTAAGACAAAAACAAAAGTTACACTTTCACATAAATGAAAAAGTAATGGGAAGGACCACAGCTATAACCAGTGCTTAACCTTTCCTCAATATAGTCCACTTAAAAAGCACCATAAAATTTTGAAGCACAATGAAAGATCATAGAAAAACACAAATGATGTATGCCATGTTCCTGCAGGTTCTGAAAGCTGAATAGCATTATTACCTTTTTTCAATGAAATCGTAATTTGGGGAGTGGAGTTTAGGCAGAGTTAATGGTGCAAGCAAACAATAACTCTCACAACTGAATTAAATAATATGAGGGACCTGTCAGTCAAGTTAAACGAGCTCTTAAGCATACACCTGTCAGGCCTCATATCGTCATAATAGTACACAAAGTCAGTGAATTTCCACATCACACACAAGATTAATTTAATAAATGTAATATAATAAAACATTTTTTTAATAAAATTCTCACAGTTGTATGTTTTTTCTAAGAAAACTCCAGATTAAATACCAAGAACAATCGAATGGCTATTTGTGCTTAGCATGATTTGAACTCTTTAAAAAATTAACCAGAAAAACAGTCTAGGTGCAGGAGTCAACAGACAGAAAACTGTTGGCCTTTATTCAATCACAGCACTTCTAAACTGTCGATATCGCATACTAAACACATTTCATAAAATAACAGGAGAGGCTGCACTTTTAGAAACAGCTGGGCATCAACTTTATCACAGCAGGGTATCAACAATCTTTGCCAAACTGCATTTTCGTTGAAATGTGTATTTAGAAATGTGATGGAAATCACTTCCGTCTGTTAAAATGGGGACCCATTTCTTCCACCCCAATTCAGACCAACACAAATTCTTTAAAAAACATTACTGATATTAATTAAGAATTTGTTAATATTCCAAACGAATATTCTGATTTCAACACAAACATTCATGTGAAAAAGAAAGTTTCCACATAACAACTTAGGTTTGGAAAGTCTGAATAAACCACAAGTCCTCTGGAACAATGTTGTTTGGACTGACAAGACCAAAGTGGAGATATTTGGCCATAATGTACATAATGAGATCTGCTAGTATTTAAAAAGCTTTAAATTTCACTCTGAACAAGCCATAGCCTTCTTCCATCAAAACTAATACCCCACAACTTTAAAGAAAACTTTCTGGATCTGAACCGAAATCTAATGGGTTCCTTTTTCACCCTTTCCTGCAGGTGTCAAGAGACTCCACCAAGTAGTTTTAGCAAAATCAATCTCACGCCTGGATCAAGTATGAGGTCAGTAAGTCAATATTAAGATCAAGATCAAATTTAAAGCAGGCATGGTTTTCGATTTTTCTAGGTTGATTTCTGGCCTTGTAGCTCTCTCTTGACA
>VVHJ01063799.1:34618-71292 GCA_015107715.1 Tylochromis polylepis
AGGCCCCCTGCCCCCCCCCCCCCCCCCCCCCCGGCAAAAGAATTACAGTCAAGTGAAAAATGGTAAATATTTTCCTTGAAAACAGCAGTTTTACAACACAGACAACAATAGTTTTACCATGGAGTTAAAGTACAACAAAGCCATTGCTTTGAAAACTGAGCAAACCATGAAACTGGTGAAATGACTGCACAATGAATTATTTTGTCATTTTGTTCATTTACATAGAAAAAAAAACAGTTTTCTTAACAGGCCAGTACATTTATGTAGGTATTGAAATATTCTTCGGTTCAATGAAAAATAATGTGGAATAAAAGTTTCTTGTATCTGTTTCTTTATCCCTCTCTCCCCCTCTCTGAAAATGACTCACTGAACAGAAAGTATTTGGCCTTGTAAACAACAGGGAGCCACAAGGAAATTTCAAGTCTTGTTAGACAAATCTCCCTGAACAACTATGCATGAGCCTTCAAAAGTGTCATATTCTTATACTTATGCACCAAGACTGTTTTCAGCAACCTTGACACAACACACAGTGTGTACACACCCACAAATACACAACTCTGCATACACACACAAACACACACACAGACTGCTTAAAGTCTTAACAGAAGAGGATGACACATGAGGCAGAGTGGAGGTCTTCCCATGCCCCCCTGCCCTTTCTGTTGGAATTGGACATCTCCCACAGGCTGAGCTGTAAATAGCCAGTACCCCAAAAACTTTCATACACAACACATATGCATGAACACACGCGCACACACACACACACACGCACACACACACACACACACACACACACACACACAACTATACTTAGATGCCTACTTCAGCCTGCCGCCATGTACTCACACTACCTCCTCCCACAGTGAGAAGGGGCACTCAGCTTGACTCTTTCAACAGAGACTCAACCACGTCTACCCTCTGACTACAGGGAGTTTCAATTTGACAAAATGCCTTAAGTAGAACAGTTTTCAAGTACAACTCGGGAAAGTTGTACACACACTGTCCTGCACAGGTTTGATAAAGTACAGTACGGCAGCGGACTTCCCTGCATGCAGTGCAGCTTCCGGGCTCTCTGGCAAGCTCAGGGAACATCTGTAACCGTTAATGTCCAAACAGATCACAGTAATAGTTTATGATATGTCAGGAGGGGTCTAATAGCCATACCACAGAACAGAAACAAGGTTTTATTGAACTATTTGTCAAGAGCAAGCCACTTCAAAGATTGCACGGTAAATTACTGCACTTTAAAACACTGCAGCACACTCCGGTAAAGTACAGTAAATTAATGTAGCCTAAAATATTACCGTTCAGCGGGGTGTAATTGTTGACAGAAGCCACAGACTAGGTAGCGCAGAAAGCTGTGTAAACACAAACGCACTAACTCACACAATTATTGCGATGTCTTGATTTTTTTCTCTTTTTTTTAGATCCCTGCAGCCAAAAAGCATCCAGAAGATATTTACTCTATTAGATTATGAGGACAGAACATCAGTGAAATTAAGGCAGAATTAAAGCAACAGTATGTTGCCCAGAGGAGAGCCTCTCAAAATGTGGGCATTTTAAACTGCTTACAGTGATACACATCATTCATCTTTTTACTGGATGTGAATGTCTTTTCTTTTCTGTTATTGTTTTTAGTTCTTCAGAAAGCACAAAGAAAAGTGCTTAGTGATAGTAACAGTTCAGATATCCTGTACCCTCAGGAATAATAATCATAAGGAGCTTCTGTTAGCAGATAACTTTTCCCTCCCATCGCCACCTTTTAGACCAGAGTAGCACCCCAGGCCAAGAGACAAGCATAGAAGTGGGTGCTGTTTATTTCAAATCCAATGCCCTAACTTGTTTTGTACGTGTATTTGTAGCTACATTATTATTAGGAATCCACATTAATGAGTAACTGATGTCGAGTGGTTGAAACATGAAGGAGGATAGAGGGAGAGCAAAGAGAAACATGTTCACAGAGGAGAGTTGTAAGCACAGATGGATTTCCAAATGCCTTTCACCCTGCAGGAATCTCATTGCACAGCTTTAGTGGCATTTAGAGAGTCTGTGTCACTCAGCAAGCACTGGTTCATCCATGGGGCTTAATGTGCTTTCAAGAAAAAATTTTTAAAATACTAGTGGAATACAGGTCTCCCAAAACTGACCTGAATTAATATTATGCAATTTTATGAAAGATGGCGGTGAATAAAGATGTCGTAACGGGGTCACCTGTGTGCTTTGGCTGCCCTTCAAAGCAGGTTGTTCTGTAAAATTAGTGACAAAAGTTACAATACAAGGACAACCTGAAGGCCACAATTTAATGACAAATGAGTTTGACGCTTAAATGATGCCTTATGGTCATAAATTACCATGAGCATCACGTTACACCCTGCCCCCACTCATCCATAGATACACGCTGAGATTCCTTCATACGTCACATCCCACTAAATAATTTTTATTATGAAACCCCAAGAACTGTAGCATAACACTGATCTAAAAGAACTCTATATGTCATATTTTATTACTGACATGTATCTGTCCGTGCCACATAATGTTTCATGTTCCAGTTCATATTGGGCTAGTAAAGACCCTCAACACTGGCTGCTACTTATAACACGAGCAGCTGCCCTTTATAGATGAACATAAGGTGGAGGTGAGCTCTAGCTGTAACATACTAAACAAGAGCAAATCCTTCAACCTTGCTGTCAACACATTTTCAGATCTACAGAAAACCAAAACACAGTCACAACTGTAATCTACCCATGCTGCTGTGGTAAACCATCTGTTGAGCAGCCATGCTTAACCCCAAAAAGCAGCAGAAAGACGCACTCTTTCCTTTCCTTTTGCTTAGATGACTCCATCATGACATTCAGCATTACGTTAGTGTTACATACAGTGAGTATACTCTAATCTCTGTCTCTGATCTTAAACAGAAGAGTTCAGTTTGATATGTCTTGAATGTCCGTTTCCCTCTCTAACTTTAAATATATTTGCAATTCATCTAATATAGATGCCAAAACATATGATTTGTAATTCCCCTATGGAGGAACACATACATGGATTTTTCTGATTGGCAGGACAATCTTACCTTTCAATTGTTAAAAAAAAAATCTGAGTTTTCTAATAGCCACTGAAAAGACTGTAGAGTTCAGGTATGATGTCAAACAACCAAGAAATGTTAAGCCAAATTCATGGTTTTTGGTTGAAATAAAGGAAAAAAACTCACTCACAACACAATCACAATGTACATTTCTCATGATGCAACACTGTGAGAACAGTTTTGGGGCAAAGAAAACTCATAGCAGAAACATGAAACTAAACAATGATTCTCCACTGTCCAACATTCTGTTGCTCCATGCTGCCACCCTGACCTCTGCCCCTTTGCTAACGTTGTGGTATCATAAAAATAGTACACTATTTCCTCTTTTTCTCCCAGGAGACATGGTTTATAATATGTATGGCTGCTAGAGGTCTTTCTGGCTTGATTGGAAACATATGGTGTTTTTTTGGGTACTTGCTAAGATTACTAATGCTATCATGAGGACAGTTTGGGCTTACATTGCATTAAAAATACCCGTACTATATAGACTTTATCATTTTAGCTAATTAAAAATAGTACACTATTGTTTTGGCTTATTTGGCAACCGACCCGATACAATGCGTGTATAAGTAGCAGCCAGGTGTTGCCAATCAAAAGCATTTGATTATTTAATAATGATCAAGTGTGATCACGTCTATAAAAGCTGAAGTTTTGGTAGTTTGCTGCTCATGTGTATTCAGATCTATATTAACACAATACCACAATCTTCCCAGGAGTGGCTGTAAAAAATGTCACCACAAGGACAGATTATGCAAAGTTCAGAGAAATTGAAAATAAATAAATAAATTTTTAAAATCTACATGCCTCATTTAGCATGACAAATGTTATAGTTACAGTAACAAGTACAATTAGAAAAACACTGAGCAAGTGTGACTTGTTTGAATGGGCTGTCAGGGGGAAGTCTATTATCTGCAACAAAACATAGCAGCGCACCTTAGGTTCTTATCTTATTTCAAAGACTTCTGAAATAAGACCAGACCAATGTGGAAATACTTTGCCAAAATGTACAGCAACAACTTTGGCAAAAACAAAACACAGCATACTGTATCAGCACAAAAATCCTATACTCGTTGGGGAGTGTTGATTTGGGCCTGGGCACCTTGCAGTCAACATGTTCTCCTCTGTATGCCAAAGTATTCTAGACTCAAATGTAAAGGCATGTGTCTAACAGCCAAGCTTGGACAATGCAACAGGACAATGATTCCAAGCACAGCAGCAAATCCACAACAGAATGGCTGAAAAATGTAAAGAATCAAGGTGCTGCAATGGTCAAAAGTCCAGACCCCAACCTGATGACAAGACCTTGAGAGAGATGTGCATGAATACATGTCTGCAAACATCAGTGAACTGAAGCAATGTTATAAAGAACACTGGGGTAAATTCCTCCACAATGACGTGAGAGACTGATAAAGCCGTACAAAAAATGATTAAGCTCTTGCTCATAAATGTGGTTCTAAAAGTTACTGAATCATGATGTGTATTTAGTTTTGTACAGGACTGCGTAGAGTCCTGTGAAAAATGTCTTTTTCATGTAACTGTAAATGGGATCATTTTAATAGGTGGATAGGTTATCAGTACCTTCTCTTCTCTCACTTAATTCCTGCTCTCTTCTTTTCATTTTTCTTGTGTGATAATAACATAAAATTACTACTTTTGGGTGACATCAGAGGACTACTTTGGGATTATCATCCAATATCGGCCTTGTCAACTGACACTGCCTTATGAGAGTTATCAGTTGTGTGACATTAATTTTGACCAAGCTAAATAAACACCTTAAGGAATATTTGTTGTTGTTGTTGTTGTTGTTGTTGTTTTTGGTATAAAGTAGATCTCATTGTTTCACTACAACAAAAATAGATACAAATGATAAAAATAAATGAAATATTTGTATCGGCTATTGTCCAAATTATGATTTTAAACATTGGCATTAAAGCATTTCCCTCCTTCCTACTGGCCTTCAAAGTTTTCTTGGGCTTAATTATCCTGGCAAGAAAAAATGCCAAACACAGCAAGCAATAACTTAAACAAAGTAAATAAGAACGAGTTTCCAAACTTTTCAGAATATAGCCAGTAGTAAATAAATAAATATATAAATAAATAAAAGTATCCATATATCATCTTGTAGCAGCTAATAGTAATTAGTTTTTGTTTTATATCAGTGCCTTATTTATTTATTCAAAAAAAAAAATACTTCATTAAAAAACACTGTTTATTTCATCTGTTTTGAGTTTTTAAATTAGTTTCTGTCACTGGGCATATTCCAATAAGCCGTCAATATGTAGTCTACTACTCTCACCATGCAAGTTATAAAAGTTCTACTTTTTTCTAATGACCAAAAGACAAGCACATTGATTTCTGGGAGAATGTAACAAAGAACAGCAAGTCAGCAGGAAGGAGGTAACTGCTGTGCCTCGTATGTGGCAGGAATTTTAAGCCTACAAAGTAAGGGTATGAAAAATACTACTATGCAAACAACTTACACACACTATAGAGCGCATGAAATAGAGACACAACAATAGCACTGAACCATTTTCTACTCGATTACACGTCAACTATGTACAAGTTTGTCACTTACATTATAGTAAAGTGTAATTCTGTGAGTTCCTTTAGTCGCACTGAAGCATTTGCTGAGCGAAAGGTTTGACCCGAGTGCTCCAAATCCAAATGGCTCACTGTAAGCCCTCTAATGTGCAGTTTACCCTGGAGTTTAGATTTTCTTACTGCAAATGCTGAAAGTCCACTTTTGCCAAGACTCAGAAATCAGGTTAACAACGGCGTAACACTCATCTTACATAACAAGGTTAGCAGCAGAATTGGGTAATGAATGGATGTGTATAACGGGAGCTGCAATAGCCACTGAACTTAAGCTGTTACATTTAACAGCAACAAACTCAACAAATGTAATGAGACAGAAACAGTAAGTCAAAACGGTGAAACAAACACTCCACAGTTGCTCTCTTTAGGGGTTTTAATGAAAAAAATGATCAAAGGAAAATTGCTGTATTCATCCAGGGAAATCTGTGGCTCGTAATTTGTGTGAAAACGCCATTCGCAGCACTGACCACAATTCACATTGCCTATTCGGTGCTTTTAAGATGGGTTTTTTTTCCTTCTCTTTTTAAAGACAAAAATTAGACATGCATGCTCTGCCGCTATAAAACCGAGCAGTGAAAATGGTTTGGAAACAGATAACTGTGGTGTCAAGTTTTTAATTGGCACATCTGGACAGAGCAAACAATGAATCCACTTTATCACTGATTACACCACGGACAAAATGCATTTAATCAGGGTGCTGAGTGGAATGAAGAGAGTACGAGTAGGGAGGGTAGAGAGAAGAGAGGGAAAATACACATGAAATAATTGCAGTCTGATTTTTCATCCATCTGTCTAGAGATTCTGTGAGGACCATTATGCCTGCAGTCGTGTTTCTGATTGTTGCAGTGAGAATTGGTCATGGTAAAATTAATTCTAACACTGGGCTATGATATGAAAATGACAGACAGAAGGAGCACTGAATGTGCAGCAGTAATTAACAGTCCTAAATGGCTCATTACAATTCGTGATTTCATTAACTACTCAACTATTTTATGAGCGGCTGTTTGTGTGAACACATTTTTTTTCTTCAAACGTACCTAAATGCTGTTTGATTGGCGTGTCTATTACTCTTCAGTTTGCATTGCTTTGCATTGTGCTCTTGCTGGACTACAAACCCCCAAAACAAAGTAACTATGCATTATTTACTGACAGTGTCAGAGGAGCAATACCAAGGGAGCTTCTGTTTGTGACAAGATCAATAGGGATTACAGTGTGCGGTTCAAAGCACAATTTTAAAAGACAATTTGGTGACAAATTAGCAGGGAAATAAACAGTGTGTTAGTTCGGGGTTGGGCTCCTTTGCATTAATTCTCCTAATCTATGGAAGTCCACTGGAAGGATGAAAGAAAAGATATTCCCTCAGTGAGTGTTTTGGTGGTGATGGTGGAGACTACAGCTGTAGTTTCCAGGTGAACTGGTCACTACACTACACTACAACGCACTACAACAATAACCTTACAGGAGTAATCTATTACTTTTGGAAAGGTAGGGGACAGACCATGTTGATACAATTGAACATGTTCTTCTAAAAACTAACGTATCTGAGTGCTCCAATTAGGCTGAGATCTGGCTGACTGTGGAGGTCACAGCAGATATTTCACATCATTTTCATACTCATCAAACAATTGACACCTTGTCGCCACAGATGGGGGGCACTGTCATCCTGGAAGAAACCACTGATATAAGGAGAAAGGGTTCTGTTATGCTAAAGATGGTAACAGCCTTGTATTGTTTTGCAGTTAGCTTTTCCTGGCTCAGTCATGCTACAGTAAAAATAGGACAGCAATCTTACCACTAGGAAAAACTGCCAGTTTCATTTTTTGCATCCTGCAATTGATTGCAAGTAGTTGCGGTAATCACGTTCGATCACAAAGTAATTGCATAGATCGCCTGCTGGGAGGTAACCTGTCTCTCTATTGAAAACTGACTGCATTCACTCTCAGACAGACTGGAAAAGGTTTGAAAATAACGTTGGTCTAATTTGTAAATGCAGTCAGACTGATCACTCAACTCATCTGTGACATCATCGCTTCACAATAGGGGACTCGACTCAGCTGGTTGCCAGCTGGTTGTATTCTGGTGGAGTTGAAACACAACTGGACTCTGAATGCAAGCCAGTTAATGTGAATTTCTGTATATGCTGACAGCAACAAATTTGTAACAGACGGTAACAGATTTGTGATTTTTGCCGATTTATCACAGTCAGCCGCTGTATCATCACAAACAGATTGTATGTAACTGCCAAGCCAATCCCATTCAATCACAAACCAATAATAGCAGACCGACTTACTGCTGTTTTATTGTTGTCCTGAAGATGACAACTGACTGAGAGTGGCCGCAGACCTGGTCCCCATCTTCAAATTAACTATTTCAAAAGCAACAAGATCCCAAGTTCATTGCACACAGTGACAATTTTGGTCGTGCTGTGGTTTCCAACTGCTGCTATCATTAGTGAGGCTGTAGCAGTAGAGAACCAGTGTACCCAAACTATACTATGTGACAAAAGCAACAAATAACCTTGCACTCGACAAAAAAAAAGAAAGAAAGAAAAATACTAAGCGATGACTGTTAACTACAATTAAAGCACAGAGGGTTTTTAACCATAATCTGGCTCTGGTTAAATCCTCTTTGGTACGTACCAAAAATTCTTCTACACAGGCATAGTAGAAAAATAATAAGGTACAGTAAAAACAGCAATGTAACAAAACGAAGGTATTTCCAAAAACCATTAAAAGCTTTTCTAACAACTGAGAAGAAATAAGTAGATGCCTGCAAAATAACAACACATGGCTTTTGAAAGTACAAATTGAAATATGGCCACATAGCTGATAACGGTTTACAGAGTAGGAGCTGCACAAGTTCTGCTGTCAGTCTATAAGTAGAACAATGTGAAAAGTAGGAGATTATAACCATCTTCTCATGAAACATTGTATTGCAGATTAGGTAGCATGTGCTAGTAAACAATTAGATGTGACTGAAGTGTGTTAATGCAGAGTCTCAAACTGTGCTATTTTCAGTTGCACTGCTCTCCTTATAAGGATGGAAGAACAGAAATGGGTCGCCCTATGCTAGCCTTGATGTTTTCAAATTCTACAATGTGAGGAAAAAAGGTGCAGCAGAAATGCACGCAAATAAAAGTGGAACTATACTGCACCAAACTAATTGGTTGCATCCAGCCCCTCTGTTCCACTGCATACCTGCGGCAGAACGCACGTCTCTGTGACAAAGAGAGCGTGGGTAGCAACAGTGTGTTATTCCTGCCGACGCATCTCACTACAGATGCCAGGACATCTCCCGTTATCACCGACTCCTCATCTGACAGCGGTCTCCTAACAACCACGACATGGACAAACTAAAAAGGGAACGTACAAACTAGAATGTAAAAGGACTATCTCCCACCTCCACCCCCGAGCTGGATATGTGGGTTATGCGTTTTCAAATCGGAAGCGTGTCCTACCTGTTTCTGCCGTTCCAGGAAGGAGGAGGAGGAGGAGGAGGAGAAGCAGTCGCATCAGGATGTAGATAGATGCCGCATTTAGATGATCAGGAGATAGCTGGGATCTGGTGCTCCCTCCACAGTCACGATGCACGTCGCCAATGCATTTATCCACTTTGCGCTTGACGGTTACTTTTGACGCACAGCTGCTCTAGTATGAAAAAAAAAAATTGATCTGAACCGAATTTACCGGAGCCTGCCTGTTATTTATTTATATTGGAGACTTTTTACCAGTTAACCATTTATTCATTGCTGATCCAATAAAAACTGCAAAAAGTGGACCACAGCTGAAGCAAGGTGCAAGGATACCAAGTCAGCCTTACGACAAATACAAATGATTTATTCATGTAAACGAATCCAAATGTAAACTCCAGCCTTATTAGTCCATACATTTTCTATTTTGGGGTAGTAATACTTCATTTCTTCTTCTTATAGCTCTTCTTTTGTTTATTTATTAATTTATATATTCATCTATTTATTCATTAATAGTTTTCCTGCCTTCCTTTAAGGTTTACCTGCATTGGTTAGCTAGTGAAAGCTAACTATTCTCTGTTACAACAAGCCGGACTTTAAAATCAACACTTACCACATTTTAGGACATTTTCATATTCCCCTGAACTCTTCCCAGGATAGGCATATGCTTAATTTCTGTTAAAAGACACTTTTTCCCCCTTTTTCATCTCTTTTTTTTAATTCTTTTTTGGTCATAGTGAAGATGGCTGCAGGCAGACACCAAATCACAGAAGAAGAAATGTGTGGTGTGTTCAAAAAACTCAAAACACTCACATGACAAAAGTAACAAAATTCATGAAGCTAATTTTTGAAAATTTCACAGTTTGATAATTATGCAGTCAAAGGTTCTGAAAAAATATTTAAAAAAAATTTTTCAAGACCTGCCATAATTAAATCCAACGGACACTGCGATAAAAAGTAAATAAAACATCACTGACTTTTGTGTGGAAGCCTGTTTTCCTGTTGTGGAAGTGAAGAAAATTTCAAGGTATTATTTCAATATTTTGGATTATTATCTCAATACTAACCTGAAACATGTTTATTGGCGACAGCTTCTAGGCTAAATAAATGATCTGTCCTGATCCAAATTGACCTAACTGCATCTCTGCTTCTGAATAAAATTCAATATAGCACACTGCAACCGAGTAGACTAGAATTTCTTTTTCTATGACAGCATACAATGTGCTGTGGTCTTCCCAATATTACACAGCATTTAGTATGTAGTGCACTGAGACACGTCACTTCTGGCACTAAGTAGGTTGCTATAAATCTAATACTTTTAAAGGCATTGTGCAGTTTTGAAATTGGTACAAAGAGAATAACTTGAAAAGAAAAACAACCCAAAAAACAAAGTTAAACCAGCTTTGCTGACAGTCTGTTATTTATTTTACTACAGCCTTGCAAGGAATACATACATATTTTGTAAAATGCTACCATCCACTATAACTTGCTTTAAATTAAGTGGCTGGTGTATTCCCCTCATTTGGCTTACCAAGCTCTGCATCCAAAGTTACTACTTCTTTTTATCCTCTTACCTACTGTGCTTACTAGGTAGTGTTTGTTGCTGTCATTCTGAAGTTGGCAACATGCAGTGCACTGAAAATTGTTTTACTGGCAGAGATTTAGAGTTTTCCATTACACAGCACGCCCGTTGCCAGGAGAGATTGTTAGAAACAGCCCTTATTGGCCTATATATTGTGAAAGAACACCTGTTTTTATTCTGCACAAGCAACTTTTTTTTCCTCTGTCGCTACCATACACTATAATGGGTTTTGTTGTCTGTCATTAGAATCACATGACAGGGTTCATGTTCGATTCATCTGTGCAGCATAGTGTATTTCTGTAATGCCTATCAGCAGATGGGTCGTCGACCTGCACACTTGGCCAGGCTGAGGTGTGTAGAGGCACAAAGGGAACAACAGGAGCAGATGGGAGCGAGATGGATGACAGGATGATGAGACAGAGCTGTGTACTTAATATTTAACCAGTGAAGATGCATGCTGCTGCTCTCAGGAGGGGAGAAGATAAAATGATCACAATGGAACGACACTGATTGTAGGGATGCTGGAATCAAAGGTAGAAAATACTGTGCTCAAATTATGATGTACTGAAGTATTTTTTTAAGTTGTAAGAGACTTAAAAAACAAACAAACAAACAAACAAACAAACACACACACACACACACACACACACACACACACACACACACACCAAAAAAAAAAAGGGCCAGTAGAAACATTTTATTGTAGATTTGCTCCTTGGGACCATTACATGACCCAATTTGAGCCAAACTGTTGGACACATGGTTTCATCAAAATACCAAATAATGTTTGGGTATTCTTCTTTGGTATTTGGTAAAGTACTTGGAAGCAGTAACTGTATACTTAGTTTTTCACATACCGCATAGAGTTGAGACTCTATGCAAAGGAAAAACTCAAGATAAATGTGAACTGTTTTGTCAGAATAGTTTTTGCAGAACATGATACCACAGTCAGGCTGACCTTTAATGATTTGAATATAAAATGCCATCACTTTATTATATTGATCACACAGTAAATTTGTGTGAAATCGTGCTTTGATTTTCACATAAGTTCTTGAGTTATGGCCAAAAACATGTTTTGTGGAGCCTGTTGACTTTTGACAACCAATTTGTAATAAAATATTTGATAGTTTTGAAGAAAAGAAAGTAGGGCTGTCAGCGTCAACACGCGTTAATGCGAGTTAATCCGTCGTCACGATTAACGCGATTAACAGTTTTAACGCAATTAACCCATGTGGAGCGCAGAATGCACAAACTTTGGACAAACTGTCTGACAGAGACATTTCAGGGATTTTGAGTCATTCTGCGCTCCAGATGGGTTACTTGTGTTAACGAGTTAATTGTGATGACTGATTTTAACGCGTTAACGCTGACAGCCCTAAAAGAAAACAAAGATCACATAAGACATACAGACAACCGAAAAACATACTGTAGCACTGAGGCTTTTGGATTTTCATATAGCACTTTTCTAGGCTTACTGCCCATTTAAAGCATTTACTCTAAAAGTTTAGCACTGACAGCCATGGGCAGGTAAGAATCACCTTATGCGGTAAATTTGAAAATATATCTGAAGATAATTTAATTAAATCTTCGTTATTCGGCTCTGCTATCCTTTTCATGTCATCTTTCCTGTCAGCTGACCTGATAAATACGAAAACCAGATCAAGTTCAATTCATTAACAAACAAATGGTAATAAATGTACAATAACATACGGTATAATAATGACGCACGCAGTGATTTCGTCATTGAATTTATCTCCAGTAAAGTACTTTATAGCATTATTATGTCCCGGTATGTGTTGTCAAGAAGTTACACCAAGTTGGACTCTATTATTGCAATAAAGGATTTATTTTTTTTTAATATATATATGATTGAGGCAGCAGACTTATGTCTGGTCATTTCATACATAAACACCATCATATTACATAGCTTTTAAAGAAACATCAAAACATACTAAATGTTCATCCCACAACATAAAACCAACAGAAATGACATCATCACTATTCCCCACCCCAAGATTCTGAGTAGCTACACTTCACCTTCCACAAGTTATGGGGGAGATTTAGGAAAATCTATTTCCAGACATTAATTATGATATTGATAATTAGGTTTTAATTAGTATATATTCACATGTGACACTGAATATTGGTTTGTTAGCTTAGAATTAGCTACATTATAAGCCAGTTTTTTATATGTTGAAAGGAGGGTTGAGGGAGGAATAGTCAGTTGTTTGTAGTCTGTGACGTCTCCCTTAAATGCCACTAAATCCTACACGTTGCTCTTTTAACATGAGAATAATTTGAATGCTAATATGTAAATTCCCTCTGTGAAGAACATAATAACACAGAGTACTTTATCAATCCCAGAGGAAATTATGTGGTCACAGTTGCTCCAACACATAAGGCGGCTCTCAGTGATGTCGATGTATTTATGGGTAACTGTGAATGGAAGCCGTTTACTATACAGTGCTGGTGCTGATGACTTAGCAGGGTGCAGGGTGAAGAAATGTTTACGAGCATTAGCTGTACGGTAGAAGATTAACGGAGTATTTGTGCATTTAATTTGGATGTAAATTAATAGTAAATTTATGGTATGGCGTTGCAAGGATGTGTAGAAGATGATGTTCTGCAGCAGCGCCCCCAGCTGAGAGTTACCCCAACTACCTAAGCAGACTGTTCTTCCTCCTGGCTATTTCAGTGATCAAAACATGCGAATCACATATAGACACAAGACTTCTCATTAAAAACCAACAGGAAACTAGTTTTTGCAGACACAGATTAATAAAAGTACCATTTAAACATCCACATTTAAATAGCCACATCAGCCTCACGCTGTGCCCGATAAATGCTTTTGTATTCTTGTTACAGATGAAAACCACTTGTGGAATCATCCAAACCAATGTATAATGCATGCTCTGTAGTAATTAGAATTAAAAACATGCCCAGACCTAACAATAAGGAATAGAGCCAGAAGAATGACCGAATGGGAAGATTAATACTTCTGAGATTAAGATTAATACTTCAGGACAGTACTTCTGCTTGTACTGTCCCTTGGTCCTTAGCAGCTGGTAAGAAGAGCCAAGAAGGTATAACATACAAAGAGCTGAAATTAAACAGTGTTGCAAACAATAAAAAGCATCCACTGATGCTACCATCTGTGCTTGTCATTCTGTGTGTTTTTTTTTTAACATTTGCTGTTGTTTTTTTATGCTTCTCTGGTTTGCGGTGAACGGCGCTGTTGCTCCCTGTGCCGTTCTAGCCTCTGCATAGGATCATCCACATGGAGCTACATGCCTATGGGTACTCAAAATGGTGAAAACCCCTTTGTGTAGGCTCAAATGGAAACAAATGCAGAAACAAAGTATTACACTATATATAAAAGATGGACTTCGTTATTATGGCATCACAGTTAAGCTCTGCACTTATGCCTGATTCAGACTTCTGCTGGAAATCTACATCAAAACTTACGATGCAACCTTACACGTAACCTGAAGTGCACCTCCCGAGAAACTTGACTACACGATGTCGATGCAGCCTGCAATGACGTGGCAGGTTGTGGTGTAGGGTTAAGAGGGCTTTCCAGTTACATCATTACTCCTGCAGAAGTCTAAATCACACATTAGGCCTTCTTGTTTTGGGCTGTTTTTAGTCAACCAAATGATGAATGTATCTGGATCAGAGGGTTCAGTTGGGAGTTATGCTAGCACTGGTCATCTAATTTTGGTCATGGGTTGCTTTGTTAATTCACTGTGATACTGATGTGATTCTATTTCAGACTAGGGGAAAACAGAAACTGAACAGCCAAATCCTTAAGAGTACCTGCGTGTCATTCAAGAAGCTACAGTCTAAATTACGCATTACTTTCTAAACTGAAGTGTTAAAGGTGAGTCATATAAAAAAAGTAAAACACATGGAGTTGAAATGAAAAGGGAAATTAGCTTTAGAGATTTTATTGTAACTCACTTTTTTCAAAGTAACTCCACATGTCACACTGTACTTTTACCACAGCTGAGAGCATCTGTAATGCATTTTGACGTATTTGTTCACTGACCTTGCTGCTAAAGAAAGTAACATCAGTCATTCAAATGTCAGACTGCAGGATCCCACAGAAACATTCTGTCTCTCACTGCCACTGAGAGGTTTACGTGAACAGAAAGGAGACAAGAAAAAAACATGTTGATTCCAAGTCACCTTTGATTTATTCAGTCACCTAAAATAGTACATTATTCATTTGTTGCTCTTTTCATTGCAGAACCTTTTTGTCCCCAGGTACAGCAGCCCAAAAACCCATTTCACCTTTTAAATCCTTTTTCCATTGTCAAAGGATTCTCAATGCAATGAGCACAATGAGTTTATCTGTTAAATTCAAAATGGTGTATAAGCACAATAGCCCAAATTTGCTTTTCCAATTATGAGACAAAGCAATAATTACTCTGGACTAAGCTCCATTCAAATAAGCCTCAAAGAGAAGTAGCTTGCATCATTATCATAATAAAGAAAATCATCCACTGGTAAAATTGACAGTTAATCGAATTAAACTGTTTCCTCGAAACCTGGAAAGAGCTGGTTATGTATGAACCATCATTGTGTTACAGAGGTGAATCCACTTTTTAGGAGAGAATGTACACCATCACCCAGAAAAATCCCTTCTTGGTCCACATTAAATATGACCTAACAAGATACTTTTCAGAAACAGTTACTTACAGTTGCTGACAAAGTTAATATGAGGAGGGAAAACCTGTCTGTTTGTCAGGGAGAAAACTGGAGCGAGAGAGACCATTAACTCATATAAAGGAGAAAGAAAAAAAAAGTTGCACCTCGTTTAAATATGAAGACATCACAAAACGTGCTTCTTTTTTTTCATCTGAGCTGATATTACAAAAAAACTTTGCTGTTTGTGACTCCGCATTTTAACAGTTCTGAATTTGACAGACAAGCCTGCTTTGCATCCAAAAAGCATCATAAACACATGAAGCTACTCCATGCTGCTAATTTCATCGTACATCAGTCAGGCTATTGAGTGGCAGAAACCTTCTTTTAGGGAACATGTGGTCTGTCTGAGACAAATGCTCTTCAGGTGGTTTGTGGATTTATGCTTCAGCGGTCGTAGGAAGAACTCTCACAAACAGAGTTTTGGTGTCAAGAGATTTGACTGAAGAATCAGCTGGCAGCTCTGGAAAACAGAAATATTTATGGCTAAAATTACATTTGAGAGGAGCAGTTTTTAAAACTTTTAAAACCCTACAGCCAAGGAAAGTTACTTTACTTTATCAAAGATGTTAAAAGAAACACTTGGTGTCTTTAAGGAAAATGCTTCTATTTTTTTTCCCCTTCTTTGAATTACATCACAGCCAAACACTCCAAATCTTCACTTAAAAAGGCATGCAACACTTGGGCATTTCATTCATTTTAAATTGACCATGCACTAACCCACGTTTCATACTTGATTTGGACGTCCAATAAAGAAATACACAGTAAAGAAAACACAGCTTAGCATCTGACAACATGCACAACTAGAATCTTACAGTTTTCCTTACAAGCTGAAAATGGTGTTTAAAAAAAATTGTCTATGTGCTAAAAAATATGCGAGTCTAAATCAGCGTCCATAATTTTACTCTTATTTTAGGCAGAAGTGGAAAGGACTGGTCTATTCCAGTCACAGAAGCCATTTTTCTGCATGAAGTACTAGGTACTGAGTAGTATTTTAAGGAAATTCTGGCAAATACATTTACATGTTTTTACTAAATTTTCACAAGAAAGTTGGGGGGGGAAAAATCACTGTATCTCTATCAGGCACTAACTGCCTTAAAATCTGTTTCAGTGATGGTTTTAGTGATCTGTTTTTCTTACCCTGAGTAAGGTCCTCATCCAGGTAGAGTTTGAGCCGCCTGCTGCGGAGGCCAAAAACTTTGGCAGCCTCAGAGAACAAGCCTTCGTGGTTAAGCCCATTCTGGCCTACTGGGTTGACCAGTAGGAGGGTACCCACCTCTCCTGATTGGCACTCTAGAAGAGATAGGGAGGATGTTAAAGAGAACTGTACCAGATGTTACATCATTAAAAATATTTTTTATTAGCAGGGCTAGCTCTGTCCTGAGAGGGCATATGCACAAGCTTCAGCTGGGAACAGATGAGGGAAAACTTCCTGGCTGAGTAGAAGGGAAAGGTGAAAGGACTGAGGCTGAATGACTCAAAGGATAAAGTTGGATTGTACTCAATTTCCTGCAGTACAAGCAAAACTGCATCATAACTGCACAACCAGTATCATGATTGTGAAGAAATGGAAGAAAAACCTAAAAACAGCTACAGTTTCTCCTTGTCAATATCAACTTAAAATAATAAGGATAACTGTAATGCTGACAAGAAATCCATATACATGGTAGTTGATGGTAGTGATGAGGAGACAGATGCCACTCTGTCTGCACTCAACAACTGGTTAACTTACAAAAAAAAAAAATATATATATATATATCTTGACGATCATTTAAAAAACAAAGTACAAAAAGTTAATTAGGGAGTTTTAGAGGTGCTGATGACCACAGGCAAGCAATTTACCATTTCATGTTTTGGTGGTAAGCTAATGTAAGTGGCTGTGCAGGCACAAGTACAGAACTTTTTGAATAAATATATGAATCAATGTTTGTAGCCCCAGTGGAGGAAATTTGGTCTGGAGCAAAATCAATGTCAAACTTTTCATTTAAAACTAGCTCAATCTCAAATATAAATGCAAATATAAAAAGGCCAAAAACAAAAAAAAAAACCCAAAATAAAACCCTCTCAGCATTCCTCTCAAATACTAAAAGAAACGTCGGTCAGACGAAGATTATTTATAAAAAAAATACCTGCACTGTTCACTATTAACTTTTAACAATTAACACTGATTTGTTTAACATAATGATAAAATTAAATGAATGAAATGTCAGCACCAGTCTTTAAGAGTGAGAAAAGCGCGTTGTGCACATAAATTCAGTTTGTGTGGCTGCTTCTCTCACCAGCTGGCTGCGCGTTGCATAGTAGAAGGTTTACATAAGGACACAGGAGGGTGTCGGTGGAGGGGGCGGAGCCAAGCAATGCAGTTCCCGCAGTCACTGACAAAGTTTTACCAGTCAGAGTCTGCAGGTCTGTTTTGCTGGTCAGCTCTGTAAGAAACAGACAATTACATATATACAAATGTTTCATGATGATTTGTGAAATCTATAAAATAAACAAGTCCTCAGTCACACAGACCTAGAGATCTGGTGGAGAACCCCTGGCAACCACCTGTAGCCAGGGAGCAATGCTTATTCTCTAAGAGGTCTACAGCACTGCACCATAAACCTGGTGATCACTGTGGTCAATAAAAGCCTGCCATGGTCACCCATAGTTTGCAGACTAGTCTGCGTCTTCCATGCAAACACTCATTAACTAATTTGTAAAAGTGCAAAGCAAACCACAGACACCTTTTGTGGTAAGGCAGAAGTAACTATAAAGTAACTATTTACTATGAAGGCAGGCAGTATTCATTTCAGGTTTGCATCACAGTTTCACTGCTTAGTGAGTAGTTGTTGAGTATTTGCAGACAAGTCGGTACAAACTACGTCCATGGCGACCACAGCAATCACAACGAGGTTTATGGTCCAGCACAGTAGACCTCTCTGTGACGTGACCTCTTTGTGGAATACTCATTTTTCCCTAGCGACCGATGGTCATGTACCAGTCTCTAGGCCTGTGTGACTGGGGCCTAAAAGATAAAATGAGTTTAACAATTATTTGTTTTTACTATTGTCGTGATAAGTTAAATCAAAATACTGACTAAGTTCTGCTGGCATTTCCTCACATGATAAAGTGCTCTAGCTTATGTCAGAAGGCTTTATGAAAGGTTTGTTTTTCTCTTCAGTTTAATAGGAAGAACCATTTTTATGACTAAATAATTAATTCATTGTCTTTGATGTCAATTTTCTGGGAAAAAAATTCAATATTATGTTGTATAATAATAATTTAAATGATCCTTAAAAATTAACTGCTCTGCGAAGTGGCGTTTTATTGCTAAAGTTTGCTACACTGTAACTACCTGTGTTTTCTGTTATTTTTTACTGACATTATAAGCATGAAGAAGAAAAGTCAGAAAAAAATCAGTAAAGTGGTGAGGAAAAACAGTCAAAACTCTGTGGAAAAACTATCAAATTAAAAATGGTTAAAGTGCAGCATGAAAACAGCCACAAATAAAGGACCTGGAAATATATAAAAAGAAAAGTGAAATAAATGATGGATAAAATAAGTGACTGGTAATAAAGGAAGAATTTTCATTTTTATTAAATATTTGGAGGTAAAAAAGAAGACGTACATTTTTATATAACATGATGTTCTCATGAAAAAAAGAAGGGATTGTAGTTCTCACCAGTCCTGTCACTAAAGACTTTGAGCTGTGTGTTATTGGTTCCAAAGATGCTGCTGCACACTTTTTTCAGCTTGTCCAAATCTAGCCTGTTATCCCCTTTGGGATTCTCCAACAGCACTACACCCTCTGCACAAGAAACCAGTTCAAGAGGATTATTAATATAGCCAAAAAGTTAATGAAAGTAAACAGGTAAGACAATGTTACTGTATTTATACTATAGTTGTATTTAATATTATATCAACATTTGGTTGCACATATGTATAATCTCAATCATCAGCAGAAAAGACTTATTTTAACTCTATTTAAAATTAGACAGTTAAGTGTGTTCCTGTTACATCACTTATACTGGAGAAAAAACATTCTCTCCCCATGTGCTACCTTGTTCTTTGTTGTTGACCTTCACCCGGATGTTGACATATGTGCAAGCTGGTCCATTCAGAGGAGCCCGACGGGCTGAAGATCCCTTTACTATGGTTAACTCCAGGTCTGAACCCTTCAGCTACAACAGACGAAGAAAAAAGAGCAAGAGAGTCAAGACAGAAAGGCACACATACTTTTCATGCTCATGACAACTGTAACAAATACACTTAGAGATATGCAACATGGCAACCACTAAACAGAAAGTTAAAACAAATTTTATTACTGTAACACCAATTTGAGTGCTCCTCATGTGTATAATGTATATAATATATACTTTCCAGCATGTTTCAAGAATGCTTTAAGGCTGTATCAGACTACAAGCTGCTTGTTAAAACTGAGCCATATATAACCCTGCTTGGTCTAAACATATTATTTTATACCTGAGTCTTTTCCTCTATGATGACGCTGGCAGTGTTTGGGACAGGGAAGGGGAGAAGTGGAGCCTTGGTGGTAGCCAGGATAAACTCAGTGTGAGCCTGGATCACGGAGTCCAAGTATTCCCCCTCTGGCTGGGAGCGGTAGTACACTGTTATCTCATCTGATGGCACCAAATGCCCCTAAGACCAGACATTAAAAGGACAGGTGGCATGAGAAGTGAGGGTTTTTCTTTATTGGAGCAGGCTTACCAATAAGTGAGTAAACAGGCTAAAAATCTTGGTCTTCAAACAACAACACAAATCCAATGACTGCAAAGGACAAAAAATCTTTAGGACAAGTAATTCTCTTCAAAGTTTTTTTCCTCCTTTATAAATAAATTACATCTGGAAGAAATGATTACCTGAAAGCAGGAAGGAGGCAAACAATATGAAAAGATGAACAAAAGACTAGAATATAAGGATTAAAAAGCAGAGACTGTACAGGAAGAAATAAAGGCGAAAGCAAACAAGGGGACATTTTTACTGGATGACAGCCCATTTATTTTGGCATCGTATGCTGTAAACTTCCAATAACCTTGACATATTCGAACACATTGATCTCATCCTAATCTGAGTGTGCAGCTGGACACACATATGTACCAACTGTGTAGCACACACACATTCTTGCAAACACGCTATTTGCAATATTTGGCTCAAGGGCGGACGGACATCCAGGTACAGAGGAGAAGTCAGTAAGAGGAAGAAGGTTTAAAGGGTTCTCCAAGTCAAGATAACTGACCCTACCCTGATGGGGCTAGTACAGTGTACATGAGCCTCCGTATGAGTGTGCGTGGCAGGAGGGGGGGGTGTAAAGCAACAGATCTCTCCAGTTGGAGAGCAGTCCATTAAAAATAAGGAAATGGTGACCCCTGTTTCTCAACTCTGCCTCCCACGCAAACAGTGATAGCAGGTGCAACCCACCAAACTACTACCAAAAATGTACAAGAATTGCTAAAAATTAATTCCCATCCACAGGGTGGAAAATTCCTGACAGATCTCAGTTTGAAATAACTGGAGGAATTTAACCTGGCAGAGAGCCAGTGCACACCACTGCTATAGGGGGATGGAAAAAACTGTTTGTTGCTTGTGAAAACAAGGGGCTGTTGGCTAATCCGTCTTTACTCCCCAGACCACTTCAAAGCTCGAACATTAGAATCTGAAAGGGGCCAGACTGTAATTAAGCTTCCATTAAGCCTGCCTTATGATGGAGAAACCTCTAACTGTGACGCTGCAGTGGAAAGATTTCAAAACTGCTTGGACAATAGAATGAGACATAAAGACGAACGGGGGGAGGACTGGGGTGACGGAAACATAACAAAAAGCAAAGTTTCTGTTTTGAGTCTACATTGCAGTCCTGCAACACCAATCAGTTCATCAGATTAACTAAAATGGGAGTGGTTTAAAAGGACTATTATCATACATATGAAAGCAGGGGATTGTTTAGTTTGTGTAAAAAAAAAAAAAAGCAAACTTCCCCAAAAAGTTCACATCTGAAGCAAAACTACTCAAAACTGCCTTAGTGGCATGTTATGTTTTGCTGTTTCAACTACGTGAGGTCCTACTTATTAAACACTGGATTGTAAAATTCAGTAGGGGTGTGTTATGTGTCCCTCTTGTTCCCAGAGCTTGTAGTGGTCCAGAAATAAATGCCCCACCTTCTTGCGTAGTTTCTGAATGCGGTTGATGACCTCTCTGGCAACGCCTTCATCCACCATAGACTGATCTGGGGTGACATCCAACAGCACCAGGACCTAAATGAAAACAGATCATGAGCAGAAGAGAAGAGGGGAAGATTAAACTCGTAGCAAAATTTATGACAGAACTCTTCTGATGTTTTTCTGTGACTTGAGATGAAGGTGGCGCTCTAATAAACAAGATTACATTCTGGGTGAACAAAACTTAATCTTACAAAGGGGTCTTATCAAATGTAAAAAGTAAAAAACAGCCATTATTATTATTTTATTTTAGATTAAAACAGCTAGCTGGAATAATATATAAGCTTGAGGTTTAATTAATTTCATTAGTATTTATTCTAATCCAAGCTTTTATGTCTTTAAGATATGCCAAGTACTTTTATCCAGAAAGTGAGAGGACAATTGGTTAATGTATAACTGTGAAAAATGTACATAGCACTGGAAAAAAATAGGCAGACACTGTCTGCAGAGCAATTTAACTATGTGTTGTGTTTTTCCAATAATACTTTTAAATAGAAAGAAACAATGAGGTGAAACGTGCTCGTCCTGGCATAGAACCTTGAGGAACTCCATAGTTAAATTGTCTCTAATTATTGCTATGCACAACCCACAAAAACTGCATATGAGTCATAAATAGACAGAATTTCACACAACATAAAGATCTTCAAGTATTACTAATCTCCTAATATACACATACAGTGGACATTTTTTTTTTTGTACAGATGTTCAAATGCTTGTTAATGCAAATATCTAATCAGCCAACACATTTCAGCAACTCACGAGTAAAAGTGCTAATGCCAGGTTGTTTCCAGCTGAGAGGAACGCAAAAATGACTTAAATAAATGGTGATGTAACAGTGTATGGCATCGTTTAAATGGTTTAAATGCCACAGTTCACCCGAGTATTGTTACTGACCATGTCCATCTCTTTATGACCACAGTACCCATCTTCTGACGGCTCATTCTAACAGGAGAATTCAAGCGGCCTCCACAGTTACCAGATCCCAATCCAACAGAGGCACTTTGGGATGCAGTGGAACCGAAGATTATCATCATGGATGTGCAGCCAATGAATCTACAGCAACTGTCTGATGCTATCATGCCAATATGAACCAAAAGTTCTGAGGAATGTTTCCAGACCTTTGCTGAATCTATGCCACAGAGAATTAAGGCAGTTCTGAAGGCAAAAGGCTGTTTAACCCAGTACTAGGAAGATGTACATAAAAGTGGCCAGTGAGTGCAATTAAATTACTTTAAAACTGAACCACCCAGTCCTTCACCTCATTGTTACAAACTATTACTTTGAAAAGGTTGACATTTAGAGTTGACAAGAGCAATCTTTAAGCAGTTAGTCTGCTATCCTGTTGCCCAGACATTTACAGTGTCAAAATTTAAGACAACATCCAGGCAGCAGTAAAGGCAATACTGTCAGCTTCTTATTTTATCATGGCTAGAAGGAGAGAAAGATGAGTGAATGTACACATAAAGCAATGGAGAAACAGAATATGAAATAGAACAGAGCGTCAGACGGATGGAAGCTGAAGAGTCAGTGTGAGCGAGTGAGTAACAGAGAATTAAAAAGCCAGCTCAGTAAACTGGTATTAAGGTGCAGCCGTGTGGCGTGTATGCGGTTGAAAGAGCACTGATTAGAGAGGGCCTCTGGGAAATGCATATATAGTGATTCCACTTAGCTGCAAAATTATTTCATACATCACACTCACAGTAAAGACACAAATGCCTTTACAGTATGTGGCAGCTTGGTGTAGCAACAGCAGGATACAGGGTTCTAATACCAAGAGCACTGGGTTTACCTGTGCATCTGAGTGCGCTTCATATTGTGCAGAGCCAGAGCTCTGATCAAAGGTGTACATCAGCCTCAGGTCCTCTTCAAAGAGCTCATGACCATCCACCACTATGGATCCTGCAAATTAAACCAGATAATTAATAATAAATATATACACGTAGCAATATAATGTTCATCAATGCCTAGTTAAAAAAAGTGTAAAGTTTTAAAGTATTATAAATATGCAATATTTTCTAAGAAAATGTTGGTTACCACAAATCTTTTCTTTTCTAATCTCAATAAATAGTAATTAGTCAACAACTTTTCCGAAGGAAAAAAAAAAAAGGGATTACATGTGGATTGTACAACTATGTTAAACACTATATCAGTAATTTTAACCATACACTAAGTAAAGAATTACTGCAACAAAATATCTGCATTTCTAGTTTAATGACCAGTTTTACAAGGATTACTATGCTGGCAAGTGTTTTAAAAGGTTTGCCATAATGATTACTGATGTTTGTTGTAAGTGAATCAAAGCTGGCTGCAGACAATGTTAAAAAATGATTAAGCCTATTTATATCTCTGTTTAAATAAGTGTGCCCAATGATTTGGTGGAAGGGTTTGTCTCCTGACAGGACTTCTAAAGGAGATTTGAGTTATAATCACAATGAATAAAGTGCTCTCTTTACATTTATAACTTGAAAGTTAATTTGTTTTCTTGTTTTCTGGAGTCTGGACTGATGTTTGTTTTTATTTTAATACTACTTAAAACTTTCTAGCTGCATCTGCACTAGATCTGAGCTTTAAAACAATACAGCAAATGCAATCTGCTCAGGTTCATATCTCCATTTTGCCAGTGGCAGCAATTACCCATATCTCTGTTCTGACTAAAAACCACGACTATGTTCTCCTGTCCTCTTCACTTTTCCTCACCCGGAGGCTCGGTGAAACAGTCGTTCCGTTTCTCTCTAATCTGAGATTTCCACGCTTTAATTTCCTTTGTCCCTCCCTGCTTTGTTGCTGTTTTACATCGTCTATCTTAACCATTATTCTTCCACCTCATGAAAGTAATAGCATCAAAAGGTATAGGTTATGAATACTGGACACAACCTACAATCACTTTCTTGCCTAACGGTCACTCTCTCGCTTTTAGAGTCATGGAAATTACTCAAAAGTTTAAAAGTGGACTCAACTCAGTGTGAGCCATTAGCTTTTTTTCCATGGTAAGATTCATTCACTCAGACTGTTCAGACAGAGAAATGCTCCACTAGTGGATCAATATAACTCATCTGCAAACCTTCTCCAAAAACAAAGGACTTCTGTTGTTCATAGATTCCATTTAGTTTAATAGCAAGCAATTTCACATCATGGCTTGCGTTCGATTTTAACTGATGAACTGCAACTTTGTAGTACCATAAACATTTTCTTCTCTCTGTGCCCTCTCTCCAACATTTTTCTACCATCTATCTCTTTCCATGCATCCCCCCCCTCCCCCTCAGAACCGGCTGGACTTCAAACATGCAAGTGATTGGAAATCTTAAGTTCCCACAGTCCAGCTGACCTCTTCTGCCTCCTTCCTCAAAGACTCTGGGGGCTCTCCTCATCTTTCTATAATTGGAGAGACAAGATACCTTGCATTGCTTTGATCCCTACCCTGTTCCAGAACAGCTAGGGTTTGGATTCAGAGGATAAACTGGTCGTCTGTGAGGATTCGTCGTTAACACCAACTGACTGTTCTTCACCACTTCATTATTTGTTAAGCAATATCACTGCCAGCTGATTAATAATTTGATAACAACACAAGTAAACAGTGAAATAAGGATACATATAAAGATGAAGTCAATGCAGAACATAAGGCCGCTAATTTTCATCAACACTGCTGAAACATTTTTGTGGTTATTTTTTATTATTTTTATTTTCAGTCACAAATTGTCTTTTTGGCACACAGTATTACCTTTCTTCTGGAAGGCTTCAAGCTGTTCGCTGGTGAGCTCCTTGATAGAAGCAGTGACGGCTTTGAAGGCCCCCTTTAATCTCTTGCCCAGCACCATGTGGTCTGGCTCGGCTCTCAGGCGGATACCATACTTGTCCTTGTCTGTTGAAAGTGTCAACTGTCGCACATTAAGCTCCTAGGGAATGAAGAATAGTCAAACACACCATGTCATTGTCTTTTAGTTGGCTGCAGAGATTGTTAATATCCCACACTGGGGCATACAATGTTATTGTTACATCTGCCCAAGACTGATACAGGTACAAAAACAGTGTACAGTAGGTTACTGTGGATGTGCTTGGAGCTCAATATAAAATTCACTGTAATTACATACCAACATTTTATTCTGGTATACTTCAAGCAAAACCTAAGATACTGTCTTACTAAAGTAAACTGTTACAGGGGAGTTACTGTACTTGTATTACTACTGTACATCTGTATACATACATGCACACTCACAATGTACAAGATTTAAAAACTCGAGCTTTGCTGTTAATAGAAGCTGACTGATAAAGGACTTTTAAGACTAATACTAATATTGATATTTGATGATTTCAAAAAAAAGCTGGTGCTGTGATATATATCAGCCGATATTTTCCTTTCTTTCAGAAATCTTACATAAGAAGATTTCTCTAACATTTGTGATGTGTAAGTCATTGATTTATGCACCCCCTGACTGCTTGGATCATCTGGTTCTTCTGGCGCTGTTGTTCCAAACAAACAGACAAACTGTGCAACATGGCTGAAGGGTCCTTGTCCAATCCGTCCTTTACTTTTTAAAAATGTTCATTCGTTGCCCATTACAAAGGCTGTTCCCATTAGATCAGAAAGGAGCATTCATGTGAGCCTGCCAATAAACTTGTTGCGCTTCAGTTGTTAACAGAGAAAATGTAGAAAAAAAACAAGCAGATACTTCTACTCAGTCGAAACAATACAAAAGTTAAAAACTTTATATACCAGAGGCATGTGTTGTAAAGGGCAAGTCAAAAATGATCACCATGAATCATTCGCTCAAACAGTACATCAGCCCTGAAATCAAATAGTCAGTAAGCCAGTCAATCTGTAAATCTCCAACTCTCCCTCGCCCCCTTTTCAGTCAATATTTCATTTTTCAGTCTGGGGAGAGAAAGGGAGCGAGGGAGAGAGAGAGAGAGAGAGAGAGAGACATCTGTGATCCAGTCATATCAGAGATACTTAATTTAGCCATACTGACACCCGCCCTGCCTTGCCATCCATGGGTCCAGTCAATTACAATGCTGTGGGTTGTGACTGAGTTCGAGCTCTAGCACAGTTGACTTGCTGACAGAGAGCACAGATAAGCTCACTGCAGTGGGTCGAAGTATAAACCTTAAGGGCACTGGGGGGTTGAAAATATAAGCTTACTTAAAATGGGATTCAATCAATGGGTTGATTTCACAAAAAATAGCCCATTTAATCTTGAGGGTAAATATGGCTTTGAGGTTCTGCGAGTCTCTGTAGGGGAACGCGCGTGTGATGACTTGGTGTGTTGGTGCATTACAATGAAGGCAGGCTGTCAGCTCAAAAAAGCAACTCATTTCATATTTGACATAAAGCTCAGAGGAAACTAAGCTGACAGAGTCACCAACAAGACTGTCAACAAAGCAAAGCTGACCCAAGCTAAAATTCAGATGGCCAGAACAGCCAGTCTCACTCTGCCTCCAACCCCTCCTCCCAGAATGTTAGGAGAATTCATTCAATTATATTACATGTTTGCCTGTTACACAAGGACAATAAAAATGTGTAAGTCAGTTTTTGCATCTTAGTTAATATCTCTCTTGCTCCTGAGTACTCGTCATGTCAGGCACATGAACACTAGCCACAAAAAGGGTCAAACCTATAAAATATCCTAGTACTGTTGCAATCCACTGTCCACTACCCTGTATACCAAAACAGACTATTCTGAGGAATTTTAAGCCAATGCCCAATGTGTGAACAGCAGAGAATAAACTGAAAGACTCAAAAGGAACTACAAATTGATTCGTAATGCTTATCAAATAATAAATGAATCCAAGTTAAAACTGTGGTTAAAGACGAATCTATACTTTATGTGGTTTTACAGAAATTAAGAAACAATAGAAAAATTCAGCTTCTAAAGATTGTTTACCGGGCTGCAAGACCTCCACTGCTCTCCATTCTGACTGAATAAACCTTGTTTGCTGGTGGGAAAGCTAGAGGCTGACAAGGTTAAATGTCCTCCCCACCAGAAATCAAACAGAGTGATAGATAAGAAGTGGCTAGAACTAAGATAAAGCTCGGAGGATCCAGCAGAAGGAAAGGCAGAAGCTCTTAATCTGTAAAAGTTGTGCTAATGCTCGTCAACGCAGTCATATTGGGAGGTTGAATCAATTTTCCAATTTCAAGAAACAAAGACTTACAAAAATCCTGCAAAGGTGAGAACATTCTTCTTTATGACAGTAGTATAATATCCTCTTTTGTTGGAAAAATAAATAGGTAAGGACTTCAAGGATTTAAAGACAATGGGGATTAGTCTGCAAGCCTGTTAAACACCTGAATGAATCCAGCTCACACCTGAATCGATCCTCACTTTCTAGTAAATAAGCATACATTGACATTGGTACACAGAAGACTTATGATATGCTCTTAAAAAAAAAAAAAAACATGCCTGTGATTCCACTTTGTAGTTGATAAATGTGGCAACTAGGGTAGATCAGATGTTAAATAACATTTAGAGGCATGTGGTTCGCCCCTCTTTTTGCACGAAACAGATGCTGAAATTTCAATTACAGCTAAAGATCCAAGTAGCGTGTGAAGATGTACTCCCTCTGATGTTCATCCCCTCTATCAAATCAACAGCAGTGGCTTTTGAGTGTAAACACGGTTCCAGGGATGTTTCTCTTTAAATTATAAGTTAAATAGTACTGATCAAAGCACAGCAAAGCAACTAAATTACAGTCTGGGACAAAACTTTGCAGGAAAGTGACAAGAAAACACCCCCTCCAACAGCGCATGAGTAAAAGCAAATCAATCTGCTCAATTTACCAAAAAAAACCCCCCAAAACAAAACACAAAAAAATACAATATGAATACACAATACAATATAAATATTTGAACAGTTGGGCGTTCCATTTACTTTTTCTAATTTACTTACTTCAAGGATGTATTTCTGCAGTGACTGAATGTCCTTCAGAGCCTCTGGGTCCTGGTGGATGACGACAACCTCCTTCAATGGGTACTGAAACGCAAACCAAAAAGCTAAAACCAACATTAAAGAAAAAGCATGCGCAACGCAAACCAGCATACACCTAAAGCTACATTTAGATGTTTAGTATAATACTAATTAATCGTAAACCTTGTTACAGTATGAAAAGTAAAAAAGTTAAGTACATTTTGACACATGGTCCATCTACTGCAATTCCAAGAAAATGAGCAACAAAAAACAAAACTGCAATTCTTAAATCCTGTATTTGGCTATATACTGGATACCTTTTATTTATATTTTTTTAAAACAGTACTTTCAATATAATAATATTTTTATTATTTACTCTTGGACAATTATATTTATTGAGTCGTCTATAAAAAATCTTTACTAAATTTATTTTTACCCAAAATAAATAAAGAATAAAGAATTTTGGCAGCTCCAATGAAGCTTTTCAAATTAAGTCCAACACTTTACCTGAAAGAGCCCTCTTCATAAGCTTTCAATCACACAATAAGAAGGCAATGGATGAATCTACTCATAAACAATGTAAAATGTGCATGAAAGTCCTGAAGAAATGAAGTAAGTGACCACCGAGTTAAGACTCAATGGACATTTTAAATCTTGTTTCCTATAGAACAGGTACAGTGTAGATCCCAGTGGATTACAGAAGTGGATAGGGTCAAAGTGGTAATCTACCTTGACAGGCAGGGTCTTCCTGTCTCTGATCACTCTGCCCAGCTCAATCACAGACTGCATCCGAGAGACAGCGCCTTCAATGCGTTTGTCAATCAAATTCTCCCTGTAAAAACAGAAAAAATATTGAGTATCATAGTTTTCATGTTACCATATGCAGCATCGAGTGAGAGAATCGGTGTTTGGATAACTCAACCTATTTTGTGACACCAGAGAGAATGGGATTGTAAAGAATACCATCAACTGAAACTAGAAGTGGCTGAGCTCTGTTCATTTAAGCCATGTGACCTCAGTCTCCGGTCATAACAATAACACATGCTCTTAAGATAAATGTACATTATTCTGTAAAACTATGTGTAGGGAATACTTGGGTGGACAGCAGCATTTTAACCACTAAAAGCAATCCTCATCTTTTCGTTAAAGGTGATTTAAGAAATTAATTGGGTTATCTGTTGAGGAAAACACTAGAGAACAGCAGGGTCAGTACCGCATACATAAAAAACAGAGTTCAGAAACATCTATTTAGCTCCACTAATAAGGTACACCAAGACTTCCACCTCTGAATTCAAATTAGAGCTGTTCAGCCACTAATAATCACACATAATAGCAATATTATCCCTAACTATCTGCAGGCACACAGAACTACGCACAGTGCTTGTTCATTTACTCGTGGCTTGTGCCTTCTCAGTTTGCACATCACATTGGAGTAAAACAAGAGGAGTGGGAGGCCAGGGACAACCAATCATTTAATGAGGTGATTGACGAGCGGCTGTTCCCACCAGCTGATTGGTAGCTGACCTTTGGGAGGAAGGTGAAGTACTCCCATTTGACAGCAGGAAGGACAAGCAGCTAATAAAGCATCAGTCCTGAGGGCTGCTTAAGTGACAGGGGAGATTATATGAACCATTACACAAACTATTTTCCTTATGCTAAATCAAATGGATATTTAATCACGTCAGAACTTTTTTTATAGTTAAAGATGATGCAATTAAGTTTGGGCAATTAGAAATTCCTCCCAGGCATTACAAAACTGATCAGCCGCCAAGCCACAATTTTTACTGGAGTAATTGAAGTGAAAGGAAATGAAAAGAACATATTTTGTGAGCTATATCCATTCTGCAGGGCCGACAATCAAGAAAGGGTCTGTGCAATTCTGCATGAATATTTCTCAGCCTCTTCTAAAATCTCTACTATAACACTGTCCAAAGACAGAAAAAGGCATTACCCTAAAAACCCCAAACAGGATTAGACTCATTTTCTAGAGAAAACAGCAGAGAACAAACTACTGCAAAAGTATCTCTTGATATCAAAGAGTCTTAGCAGGCTATTCCATTCAAATAGCAATTTTAAGAATGATTAAGAATTGTTTTTCTTCTTTTAAAATGAAATGAGGGACGTATTTGTTTTTTAAACTAGGGTCACTGTGTTCAATATGTAAACAATCAAAGATAAGTAGATGAAGCTTAAGAACAACAGGAATTAAGGGACAGAATGAGAAAAGCCTGAAAATTACAAAGAAAATACTAAAAACTCCTCAAAATCTACTATGAAGAGTTAAGAGTTCAGTACAATTGTGGTAAAGTACAGCCACACACTGTGGGTGACCCTGATTAGACTACATAAGCAGTGGATATCCTCTCAGAAAAGGAGCTAACACAAGTGTGCTTTCTGTTTTTGCTGCTGTGCGCTATGTGCCAAGAAAAGCCAATGAACCTAGTTGACCTTGGTTAGATTAAAGTGGCTGAAGAACCATTTCAGATTCTTAGTCTAACTTATGCACCTAAATTGCAGAATATACATGCAGCTGGAGGTGGTTCCCCACATTCTTCAATCCTATTTTAAAAGTTAAGTCATGCTAGCCTGCCAGCCCATAGCACTTCCTCTTTAGGTTTATGGCAACCGTCCCACCACGATGAACTGCCACTAGCAATGGTAGACCTTTTTCTCCTTTCTGGGAGATTTGCTGTGAGCTGGAGGGCCACTCAAACCAGAGCATGGTTCATGTGCTGCTATGCCAACCTCACCAAGACTGCACAGCAGAACAAGAACTACTGCTGCCAGCTGCAGTCCAAGACAGAAGAGTTGGAATGCATTACTAAAAGGTCAGCTGATTATCATTTCAAGTCGTTAAACAATATCAGAATTCATCTTGAACTGTGTTTCCAGCAACTTGGATTCTCCATCATCCACCCTCTATTTAGCTCTGTCTGGGTCTCCACCAACTACTGATGGCACTATCTGGAACTGAAGCTACTAAATGAACAAATTTTGTCCCATTCCTTTTCATTTTCTTTTCCCTGGTGTTTTTGTTTTTCCCTGAACAGCAGTGACAAAAACACTGCAGAGCTGAGCGGAGCTCAATAAAGTCCCCTCGGCTGCGAATTCTGTTTTTGTCGTATCCATGTGATCTACTGTTGACAGTAATGATAATAAACACATTAAGTAGCAAAAAAAAAAAAATCCTCTCACATTACTGAAAGGATTTTTCCAACCTGACTTGAGGCAGCATGAGATAGTGGATGCTGCTGTTGTCCTTCTCTTCAACAGAAGCAGGGTCAATGAGGTGACGCAGATTTTGGTACATCATCTCGGTAATGAAGGGTGTGAAAGGAGCCTGAAGGGGTAGAAGGCAAGAAAGCAAGTACAGAGAGAGAAAAAGAGGAAAATTTATTAGATAAGTGACACTGTAGTTAATTTACATTTTCAGACAAGAAGGTCTAAAAGTCAGAAGCGCAATTTTTATGTAGGTTTTTCCCCCCTCGATTGTTGCAAAAGTTCAAACAGAATTGTGCCACTGTGAGTTTACTTCTTATGTGATTCTCTTCCATTCCAACCATGGCTAATTAATTTGTATACCACACAGCTGATCTGTATTGATCTGTGTTAGGATTACTGCTTCTTAGCGTGCCTCATGCCTCACATGCAAACATCAATGTGTTATAAATAAAAACTCCTACTACTCATGAATTATTCATAGTTAAGTGCGCACACAAACACACCTTTACAATAGCAGCTTTATGCTTTTGTTTCTTCCATACACAAAAGCACAAACTCACCACAAGAAATTTTCCTCATGCAATCTCTTCTCTCTCTCTCAGTCTCACACACACTAAAACACAGAAAGCGGATGACTCACCATCAGCCTGCACATGGAGAACAGAACACTGAAGAGGGTTTCCAGCGCCCACAAGCAGTCCTCAGTACCACTCTCGCCCTACAAAGTTCACATACATATCAATAAGTTCTTTCCCCTTGGAACAGTAAAAAGATTTTTTAAAAATGCCCTCGCTGACATTAGTGCATGTGCCCTGAGTTGAAATCAACCAATTATTCACGAGCAGGGCTAAAAACGCATTTCTATAAAGTGTTCACAGGTGAAGGATGTGATAAAGATGATTTTAACGGTAGTTTAAATGAATAATCAATACTATTCATTTAGTAATTACAAGATTGTGTCCTGCACCAAATAAGGGAAATATTCTGCAAAGTGTAATAATAGGTATATCTATTTTTGTATACAGTAATACTTTGAGTCACCATTTAGAGTATAGTATGAGTGATATATCATTTGCTTTCACCCACATCTTCTTTACATAAAAACAAGAACAGATTTAGAGCTGCGATCTCACCTTCAGGCGGCGTCTATTGGTCCTGACATACCAGTTGGTGAGCATGTCAACAAACTTGACCAGGCGAGGCACGACGGTGTACAGGCGGTAAGCTGTGACCAGAAAAAACTGTCAGTCTAATTACACTGGAAAGAGAAACATCATAAATAGTTGCACGCAGGACTTAAGGGTATAAGAGTTAGATATAAATCTATTAATGGTGGTGGGGACTCAACCCGTGCTGGTTTAAGGTTAGGTTTGGGGTTAGGATAGGATATGTCTCCAGAGAATTATGAGTTATTGTCACGTAAAATGACTTAAAAATTTGCATCTGTTAAGAGTGTCTGTCTCACCATCCATCTCAGCCTTGAAGAACTGGATGAGGGACTGCGTGAATGACTGAATCCATTTGTCCATGATATTGTCGCTCTTCTTTGCCGTGTTTTCGTTGTATAGGAAGTGAATATTCTCCTCCTAAGACATAAATACAAACAGCCATATATATATATATATATATATATATATATAAAATCACTGCTTGAGCACAGATGCAAATTAATGCTATTCACTCCTCCTACAAGAGCATGAGGTGAAGAATTAGAAAACTTGCCAAAAACATAGAAGCAGCAGTAGTTTGGACCTCCATGCTTACAGCTCAGTGACCAAGGAAAACCTGTGGTTACCCACTGATTGACAGCAAAAAAAAAACACAGCACAAAGACAAACTGCAAGTAGAGGTAGAGCATGCCACACCCTCAACCTCTGGGCGGTTCAAGGTCATCCCACCGGTATCTTGGTGGGGGTCAACCTGTCTCCAAACAATCGTGGCTCGACTCAGATTGACTGAAATCACACTCTGACACTCTGGTGAAGGTTTGTAAAACTGCTATTTAATTTATAAATGCAGACAGACTGCAAACATATTGCAAACAATCTGAGCCTGCACTACCAAGCGCAACACGCCTGCAGCATGTCTCTTTGCCATAATATTCCTATAAAAAGAAAGGTTATATCTGACTTAAGCAGTTAATGTGAATTTCTGTGCATGCAGCTGGCCAATTCCTCAGCAATACATTGCACGCAATTGCAAACAGCAGACTGATAGCTGACTGACTCCATCTTATTGCCATTTTATCATCGTCCTATTGCCGTCTTGGCGTGCCAAAGTCAAAGATGCCAACTGACTGCAAGTGGTTGCAAACCTGGTCTCCTTTATTAAGGAACCACTTTAAAAGGCAAAAAGAACCAAAGTTCACACTATGCGCAGTGTGAACTTTTTGGTCATGCCACAATCTCCAACCATTCCAACCCTTGTATGACTTTATGGGCCAGATTTTTTAAACAGGGATAAATGGTGTATGAGCACAATCCCCAAATAGAGCTCATAGATGTGGTTAGTTTTATGGGTGATTTGCAGAAGTTGTGCTGTTTTCTAAACCGCAGCACAGTCAGTTGAATAAAATAGTGGTAAATCAGTCTGAACATGCTGATGTGTACCATCTACAGGGAAGGAAAGCAATTGCTGCTGTAGTTTTGAAACCTGTGCCATCTCCATGCACAGCTTTATAACTGCAGTTGGCACTCGCTAATCAGAAAGATATTAAGAGGCAACTGCTTCTCTGGACAAGTATTATACAGACTCTTGTTTCTGACTGTAAAGCGCCTAAAACAGCCTGATATTAAAATGGTTCAAGAACTAAGATCTGCTCTTTACAATTTCTAAGGTATTTTAAGCGTTTTGGCATTTTTAAACAGACCTGACAGCAGACAGATTGCAGGGAAATGCAGTGAGAGGATGCAATTGCTCTTAATCAGGTATGTTGGAGTTCATGGGCTCTAAAGTTTGAGCACACACAGGTGCTGCACTGTTTCATCTTTTTGAATCTGAACTTTTTATCAACTCATCTCATTAGCAATAGTTTAACAGCACCTGAATCAAAAATTCACAGAACCAACTGTTGATGTCAGTCTAGCAAATCTAAAAGTCATCACGAACAAGTGGAGAACTGGCAAGTCGCATAATTCTCCTGTCTTTTTTATATTTATACTTAGTTATTTCTTACAGGCAGCTGCAGGTAATTACTATTTTCCTAGGGGCACTATGCCACATAAAGCTACTCTCAGTAACTGAATAATAATATTTTAATAATATTTTTTAATATAAATACGCACAGCAGAATCTAAGTTTTTCAAATTAGGTCGAAATACACTGCCATCCATTAAACACTAATATAAGGATCTTTATAAAAGTTATTACTGCAGACTTTGGATTAACAACAACAAGTTCTTTTTTGTGCCAGCTATAACCAAATAATTTATTCGGCGTATATTTGTAGCAAACTCACGTATTATGAGAAAGTGCTGTGGTTTGTGAAGCAGGAAAAGCTAGAGGAACACTGCAGGAATTGTAAAGATAATGAGTCTGACTTTTGTTCATTACAAATGTACCTTCTGTAACCTTTGTACATTCTGCACCAGGAAGCGATAGGCATTATACCACGGCAGGAAGACATCCTTTAGCACATCTCGCACACCCTCCTCTTTGAAACGCAGGTTCTCTGCTCTCACTACAGGAGAGTTGATGAGGTACAGTCTGCAGAGAGGGACAGTGGAAGTGAAGGAGGTGGTGAGTGCAGATCAAATATTAGCGACTGAGAATAGAGAAAACAGAGAATACACAGGTATTGAATAAGGATAATCCCAACCAACCCCTCTTTGTTGATGGCCTGACTCTTTCACAACCATCTCGAAGGCTTACAGAGAACACAAATATCCAGTGACCGTTCTCTGGATGAAAGTGCCTCATTAATGCCACTCATTACAACCAAAGTATGAAAATAGTTTCACTTTTGAAAATTTCTTCACTGTAGTTTGCAGTATCTTACTTCCCGGTTCCATTTTAAATACACAGTGACTTTCATTTACGTTCAGTCTTTCCAATGGTTTTTATTACACTACACCCTACACAGCTTAGGGTCATGACTTTTTTATGACTTACATAGAACATAGAAGGCTTAATTACAACATCGAGGGAGCAGACACGGTCACGATATTAATTTTCACATCAACAATATATGCATGATGTGACAGTTTTTATTTAATTTTATTTATTATTATGTATTAGTGCATGTTGACAAAGATGCCAAAGCTGATTTATGGAAACCAGTGAGCTATATGCAAGAGTGAACCAAAGCTATGGTTTAATAAATTGTGAACTGCTGAAGAAGTTTGATTTATGTTCACTTCAGTCTTAAGCCACTATGGAAGATCAATATTTGTGGAGTAGAATGCGTTCTTAAAACCTAACACAAGCGATTTTCTTTTAAAATTGTGTTAAACACATTACCTAACACACCAGCAGCCAATCAGTGCATGGAGCTATGAGCAAAAGCCTCTAAGCAGTCCTATCAGCTCCAAGATGCATTTGAGCTTCAGAGAACGTTGACAAAAGAGTCTGATTTAGTCCAAAACCTCAGTCAAAAATGAACAAAACTCTCTATAAATGCTAGGAAAACACTACTGGATAATTTTTGAAAAGTACTAAAATAAAGCTATGTGGCAGTGTGCGTTTTCTGAATATAAAGTTATACATGTCCACCCTGAAATGTGTCAAGTACATTTTGTGCCAAAACCTGTTTTTACCCCCAGCAACCATCACAGCGCAAACTAATTTCTTGCCTCTATTAAAGCCACTGTTGACAAATAATGCATATTAGCGTAATATTCTCTGGCAGGCGTCAGCACACTGATAGACATTTTTTTTTTGGGGGGGGGGGGGGAGACTCAAG
>VVHJ01063800.1:0-20351 GCA_015107715.1 Tylochromis polylepis
TTTTTTTTTTGGTTCTCTGTGTTTTTGGTTTAGTTGGGCAGCAGGCTGCCAATTATTTGTTGTTTTAAGGGTCAGGGTGGGAACAAGATTGAAATTTTGAAAATTCTGAAGCATTTTGTGTTATTGTATACATTGCACTGAAACCTTTGTCTAATAAAAAGACTTTTGAAAGAAAGAGTGCTTGTAAAATGTTTAATGAAGGTTTCCATTTAATTAATGCTTTGATCTGAAATATAATTGCTTTCACTTTATTAAAATCTTTATTAAGGTGGCTGCAACGAAACCATCCAGGTGTTTTCAGGTGTGTTGGTTCGCTGTAGACCAGGTTTGTTCCGTCTAGTCCCTGTACAGTCGCAGTGAGAGCTTGCTTCAAGCAGAACTCTGACTCATTCTTGGTGAATGTTGGACTTTTTCAGACCTGCTGTCCTCAGATTCTATTCATGATTTTCATGAATTTCTAAGTGCAGCCAAGCCGTGGAGGGTTTGATGGTCTCAGAATCTCATCCCTGCTTTCTGATGCGGTTCTGTTGGTCCATCAGACGGTGATCTCCAGTAGGCAGTGTGGCGGTACACAGGAATGAGAATGAAGTGTCCCATCCAGGTCACCACGCCTCCTGGTCTCTAGGAGAGCTCTTTCACATCCAACCAGAGAGACTGAGGTTTGACAGGGAGGCCTGCTGCTTCTCAGAAGAGCTGGAGGAGGGGGCTGGACACCTTTTGGAGGGAGAACATGGAGAGAGTAGTTCTAAAACAGCTAAGTTTATTTAAAGAGTATCAGTCAGGTTTCAGAGCCCATCACAGCACAGAAACAGCTTTAGTGAAGGTTACAGATGATCTTCTTTTGGCCTCTGACAGTGGACTCATCTCTGTGCTTGTCTTGGCCAGGCAGTCCTCACCGGTCGATGTGCCCATTGTGTCTGTGTGTTGTGTTTGTTTTCTAATCCCCTCCCGCCTCTGTCTCCCTGTTGTGTGTTTTGTGTGTGACCCCGGATGTTTGGGATTCCGAGCGTCAGCTGACCCGGAAGGGTATCCACGCTGGAGTCAGCCACACCTGCCGCTCGTCAGCCTCCGCCAGCTGCAATTGATTACCCTCATCAGTGGCTTAACCGTGTGGCTGAGCTTCAGTCGACACTGGATCATTGAATTTGACTCGTCAGTACGGTTGTGCCTCGCTTGTTGAAAGTACCACTTGCTGAAGGATGGCCTAGTCTTCACTTGTGTTTGTCTTCACTAGGAATCAGGAGCAGAGTTGTTTTTCACGGAGCCACAGTTTGGGACTGGAGATTGCCGTTTCACGTTTCACGCCACGGACACAAGCGCTGTGAGGGATTTAGGATAAATCGCCGGGGAGCCACAGTGTTGGGACTTGCACATTGTTTTGTTATTATTCACTGTAAATAAACTCACTGTCTTATCTTGAAGAAAGTTCTGTGTTTGGTTCCTCTCATTACCCAAAACCGGACAGTGCTGGTGCTGATGGACCTCAGTGCAGCGTTCGATGCCACTGATGGCAGCATTTCACGTGTTCAAGTTTCATGAAGACGTTTTATCTGAGAAGCTTCTTCAGTTCTAAGACTAAACGGTGGAGAGCCTGAAGTATTTAAACCCTAGTGAGAGTGTCCCTTAAGTGGGTCGTTGACCCACTTTTCGACCATGTGCCTCATCACACGAGCCCAGGTGTGAAAACAGGTGTGGTCACAATCAGCCAAGGTTTCAGGTGAACCCATTGTGAGACCTTGCCCCACCCTATCATGTGACTTACTGAGGTCACATGTTGTGAGTGGGCGTTAAGGCGTCTGGGAAGGATCTCAAAACTGGATTATAGATGACAGACAGTTGGTGTGGTAAGCCCCGCCCTCTGTTCAAAGATGGTCGTTCACAGTGGACATAGATGCTTCTTTCACTCCTCGTTCAAACCATCTGTCTTCTCTGTCCAACATGTGAACATTGGCGTCCTCAAAGAGTGACCTTTGTCCTTTAGATGCAGATGGACAGCTGAGTCTTGACCCGTCGAGGTGGCTCTTCTATGCTGTGCCATGCGTTTATGAAGTGGCTGTTTGGTGTCTCAAATACTAAATCCACACATGAGAAAATCGTCAAACATGGGAAAATGAAGGGATTCACCACAGACTGGATAAAATATCTGCAGGAAGTTATTCCTGAAGACTGGATGATGTTAGCTGCTGGTGTTTATTCTTCCCACACAATCGTTTTACATTTGCTGAATAAAAGACTGAAAGGTTCCTGTGTATCATCTCTATCTGCAGTTAGTCAATAAGCTCGTCTGAACTCTGCGCCTCTCTCTGATCGATGATGTCCTTCGGAGACGTTCGACACGCTGCGTTCCTGTGAGAACTCACACACTCCGTGAATGTTTTCTCTGATTTAAGGTTTGGAGTCACACAGCAGGAGGCGATGAACCGCTTGTGAGTCATCACAAATTCGATTTATTGTGACGACCTTCACGCCTCCTCGCTGCTCGTGTCTCCTTCCAGCTCACTCGGTTTGTTAACAGATGATTTAGCAAGAGTTTTTTCAAACTCAGAGAGAGGAGCTGATCTGAGGTCAGCTTCAGGCACCGAGGAGATCTCAGCCCAATGAGAATCAACTGTTCACCATCAGCACGCCACCCCGCCCCCATTCCTGCGTTTGGGTATCATGGAAGAAGCGGTGAAGTCATTTTTATTTTGGCGGTGATGATGAATCGTGAATGTTGGGTCTGAGGAGAAAAACAGCAGCAGAAGAAGAAAGGAGCAGACAGAGGAGTCGACCTGTCAGAGCCTCGTGTTAAATGTTTACTCCGACCCTTTGTGGGCTCCGGCACTCGGTTTGTGGTGCTCGCCTGCAGAGAACACCCACCGCCTGCCAGGAAGCCAAACTCTCCATCCATTAAAGTCAGAAAACAGGAAGTGAGGAAGACATCAGGATTATAAGAAAGAAGGATGGAGAAGATTTGAACACAGAGCTCTGTGTATCTGCGTGCTTGGATTTAACAACATCAAACTAACGTGATGTGTGATGTCACACACAAAGCACACAAACACAAACAAATGTTTGCTGAGAAAAGTTTACAAATGATTTAACATGAGACGGCCTCGGGTCTTCAGCTGCCATGTTTTTGATTAGCTGTCACTCTGACAACACGCCAGCGCTCATGTTGAATGAGTCGCCATCAGACACACTCTCACAGACACACACCGAACTGTTTGGACGGTGCTTACTCGCTGAGACCATCGAGGTTTCTCCAGCATCTAAAAGCTCACAGAGGACTGTATGAATGTTTTCCCTTTTTTCAAAAGCAAAGTTTAGTTTTTAGAGCATAACATCTCCTTTTTAATAAAATGTCCAGAAACGAAAGATGTCTGCTGCATTCCTGTCGCTCACACTCGTCTGTAAAATCCAGATTCACACTGGGTGACGGTGAAGATTCAGACATCAGTCTGAGTCACTTTAATCAGTGTGTGTGTGTGTGTGTGTGTGTGTGTGTGCTTGTGTGTGTGTGTGTGTGTGTATCAATGGACTGATTTTCTACTCTGTTGGAGCACTTCATACAACACTCACCCAAGCACTTTCTTCTATGCTTCTTAAGCTAACATTCACACTCCAATGGATGCTACAGCCACCCCGTGTGTGTGTGTGTCCTGATATCAGATGTGCTTTGTGTTTTGAAGGTTTCCCCGGAGGATGGCTCAGCCGGATTATAAAAAGCTCAGGTATTGTGAGGTCCCGTGGGGTCTCGTGAGGTCCCATGAGGTCCCGTGGGGTCCCATGAGGTCCACGGTTGGTCGCTCTCACAGTTTGTCAGAGCAGCGCTGCCAATGAGTCAGCACTTTCACGTCACTCAGGTGTTTCCAGGTTACTTCATGCTTTGCCTTTATATTGACTGCATTTACCTGATGCCTTAAGCAGCTTCTCAGAGTCTCACCTGTAAAATGTGTGAAGAGTTTTTTTTAGATATTTCAACCTTTTGTGTGACCTCCTGACATGGACTCCACCTGTGACACTGTGGGAGGAGCTTTAGTGTCAGTTGTTTTGTGCGAATCACTTTGTAGCTCTAATGTGAAAACCTTATTTTATTGTTATTGCATATTTTTGTGCAACACTGAGACGATGCTGAGGGTTTGTGTTTGAATGATGGACACGTGCAGTCGGTGGGGTTTTCAGCTTTAATCTTTAATGGGCTGATGTGGTTTTCTGATCGAAAGCAGGTGACAGAGGTCAGAGTTCATAAACACGTGAGCTGCTCCCTAAATGGAGAATTTGACTGAAGCGTTTCTGGCTGCAGAGACATCTCAGGAGTAAAGGTCAAAGGTTAAAGGGGTCACCTGTGTAAGTGTGCTTTGGTTCAAACCCTGCAGCATTTCACACAGAAGAAGAAGAAGTGAGATACATCACACTCCACCTGCTTCTCCGTCCTGACTTTCAAACCAAATGCTTCTAGCACTTCAGCTTACTGGCTCTACTGTCACCATGGAAACAAAGGACGGGTCCAATTATGCCACAGACCGCCGGGTTGCCTCTCATGCCTAACTGCCGGGTTATATGCCTGACCTGAAGGGGCGTCACAGGGTTTGAGTTGATGTCACCACTGTGTGAGCGCATTGTTCCCTGACTCTTCTCAGCAATCTCAAAGGTCAAAGACAGAACCTGACTGTCTCATGACATCGTCTATGCGTCAGAGTTCAGTCCAAGATCGAGTCAGGATGAGAAGCTATCGAACTAAAGTCACCTGAAGTCCTGTTTGGACTTGAAAACAGTAAATGGAGGGTTAGACTACGTTTCACTACACCCCGTATTCAGCCAATCACACACTCTCACTCTGATGGAGGCATCGGGGAAACTCGGGGGTTCGGGATACTTTGACATGCACTTTCTCCTGAAACTGACTTCTGATTGGTCTGATCGATTGTTTCCCTCTCATCGAGATGGAGCTGATGACGGCTCCCCTTCTCAGTGGCAGGTTGACGGTCAGTTGACAAACTCGCCTGACAGACTGCGGCCGCAGCGAGCCGAACGCATCTTCAGCTCGTGGTAGCACTGGACAAAGCTGTGATAGATGAAGGTGATGGGCAGCGCCAGCAGGACGATGCCGCTCACCACGCAGAGGCCTCCGAGCACGCGCCCCGCCACCGTCATCGGGTACATGTCCCCGTATCCCACCGTGGTCATGGATATGATGACCCACCAGCAGGCAGCGGGGATGCTGGCGTAGTCATGGTTTCCAGCCTCCAGGTCAAGGCCGTGCTCCAGCAGCTGGGCCAGCGCACTGAAGATTGCCATGGCAACACAGACGAAGACCAGGAGCATCACCATCTCACGGTAGCAGCGGCGAAGGGTCAGGCCGAGTGTCTGCAGGCCTATGAAGTGACGCGCCAGCTTGATAACCCAGAAGATCCGCATCATGCGAAGGACACGCAGTGTCACGCCGGCTCGCTGCAGCTGCGAGTTCTCGCCCGTCAGGCTTGTCATGGCAACAGAAATGTAGTATGGCAGGATGGCCAGAAGGTCAATGATGTTCAGAGGACGCTGGATGAAGTCCCACTTATCACGAGACACTAGGAAACGGACAATGCACTCTGCCGTGAACCAACCGATGCACACCGCCTCAATGATGCTGCAGGGGAGGGGCCAGAGGGGACCAATGAGAAAGCAGAGAGAGACAAATGAGATGTTGCTGAAAATTAACCAATCACAACTGGAGATGTCAGACAATCATTCATAATGGTTTCACACAGAGGGGGAGTTGCAAGTTAAGTTATTAATATGATGTACACCGACAGTGACACAATGGTTAATACATTTGCTTGGTGACCAAAAGGTTGCTGGTTTGATTCCAGCTGGAGACACAAATCTGTTTGGGGTTGTGTCTATCTGATGTTAAACAGCCAACTCAAGCATGCAGCGCTACCGCTGTGGCAAGACGCTTTGTACACACAGGGGCATGTACACTTTGTGACTTATGAATAATCAGGTGGTGGTCCTGGTTCTGCTCTGAACCAGTTCTCCACCTGCTGCAGGTTCTGGTTACTGTGACCTGTCAGAACTGGTCTGGGTCTGTCAACGGCTGACTCTGAACGGTGCTGAGAACGACAGTGCGTGTGTCTGAAGGAGTCCTACCTTTGCTGTTCCAGCGCGGTCCAATCAGGTAAGGTGCTGGCACATAGCATCACCATGGAGATGACTACAAACAGCATCGACACTGAAGCAAGGAGCTGCGCAGCCAACGAGGATGTGGGCTCCTCAAAGGTCCTCCTCATTGTCTCCAGCCAAGGATTCTGCGTAACCTCGGGGCCACGCGGCGGCTCCTCCTCCGGAAAGAAGTGCACGAGGGTATCAGACATGCGGTCGTCCAGGCGACGCTGGCAGCACAGCTGCAGATCGGAGCTCTCCAGGCCCCAGTACAGCATCTCGTTGTAGAAGGAAAGCTCGCACATGTGTGGCACAAAGCGCAGTTTCCCATGCTGCACGTACAGCATGATGAAACTGAAGGCCTCAGAGTGGCGGTCAAAGAAGAACTCATTGCGATCACGATCGTAGTCATCGCAGAGCTCGAGAAGCTCGCTCTCCGACACGCAGCGAAGCAGTCGGCTGAGTCTGCTGAGGGGGAGACGCCTCATCAGCTCTGCAGTGTAGGAGAACCTGCGGCCACCAACGTTCAGCGTGCAGAGGCTGCTGCCACATTTCATGTTTGCTCTGTGTGAGGAGGTGTGGCGTGCAGCTGTTTGTGCCGGAAAGACTCCTGCAAGTGCAGCCTTCATCGTCCGAAGATGCTCCAAAGTTTCATGTCAGCAGCCAAAGAGTGCGAGAACGCAGTTGCTTCTCAAGTTTCATCCTCAGATAAAAACGCCTTTGCAGCTTCAGTGAAAATGGAAGCGTGTCAGGAATGTGAAGAGGATCAAATGAGCAGTGACCCACTTTCAGCGATTATTTTTAGTCAAACTCTGAGAAACTGAATCTATTTCAATGCCACAGACAGATTTCATGCTCAGCAGAAATCAGCGAGGATCCTCTTTGACTTCTGCTGCATCTCTGAGAGTGAAGAGCAGCAGCTCATCCTCCTCCTCCTCCTCCTCTCAGAGAGGGGGAGGATCACTCGATGATCCGAAGAGTCTGGGCTGGAGAAACCTCCTTCCTGTTCTTCAGCATCTCCTCATCCTCTCCTGCTGATCTTCTTCCTCTTTAGCTGTCCTCATCACATATTAAACATTTAATCCTCTTCATCATAATTTAGTGTTTCAGTGAGCATCAAAGCATGTGTCCATAATGATTTTATGAACTCAGTAATAACCTGCAGAGTTAGAGCTGCAGAAAGGTTTCCCCCTGCTGGGCACAGCTCGTCATCATCATCATCATCATCATCATCATCAGATTCTGGAGAGAATGAGGAACTACAGCCACGCAATAAAACAAAATAAAATAAAGATTAATAAAATAAATAAAATCAACACCTCACAAGCTGAGGCCTGTCTAATGTGCAAAGGTAAGTTGTTCCAGATTTTACGAGCTGTGAAGGCACGGCCCCCTCTGAGCTCACGCTTAGTGTTCGATGCACTCAGGAGCAGCTGAGAGGACAGGAGGGTGTATAAGGCTGTAGCAGCTCAGAGAGCTAACGAGGTGGGATGAGACAATTAAAGGCCTTAAAAGCAATTTTTAAATTGTTCCTAAAATTTACAGGCAGCCAGTGGAGCCAGGCTGAAATGGGAGAAACATGCTCATATTTATGTGTGCTGGTTAAAAGACACGCAGCAACATTCTGTACTAACTGAAGACGAGCAACTGAAGAAGCACTGGCCCCCAAACAAAGTTCATTCCAGTAATCCAGCAGAGTGTAACAGAGGTGTGGATTACTGGCTCAAAGTGCTGCCTGGAAAGAATTGGCTTTATTTTGGCCAGCTGCCTCAACTGGAAAAGCTCGATTTTTCCACAGTGGTTCGTGATAGTCTGCCTGATGTACTGGGCCAAGGAACACAGATCAACAGAGTGATACCACCAAACACCATCACTTCAGTCTTTCTCTCATTAAAATTGAAGAGGTTTTGGGCCATCCAGGCCTTTATGTCTTCAACACACTTGAACAGCAGTCTAGCAGGATATGCTTCATTGTTTTTTAAGAGGGGCAATTATAACAGCGGAATGTAATACCAGACTTTCTTAGTATGGAACCTAATGGGAGCAGACAGAGAGAAAAGAGAAGGGGCCTAAAACTGAGCCCTGTGGAACCCAACATGAGAAAGGAGCATCATCATCATCGTTTATTTATATAGCACTTTAAAAACACACCTGGAAGACCAAAGTGCTGTACAATACAAATATAAATATAGTAATAAAATAGCGAAAACCAGACGTAGCAATAAAATTAGTAAAAATGTCAGTTACCCACAGAGTTAAAAGCCAGGGAATAAAAGTAGGTTTTTAATCTAGACTTGAAAACTGGCACTGATGTAGCCTGTCTAATATGGAGAGGAAGGTTATTCCAGAGCATTGGAACCGCAAAAGAGAACGCTTGGTCTCCTCTAAGTTTCAGCCGTGACTTTGGGACCGAAAGCAACAGCTGCTCAGCTGACTGAAGTGAACGAGTGGGGACATGGGGCTTCAACAAATCAGACAAGTAAACAGGTGGCAGACCATTTAGAGATTTAAAAACCAATTAAAGGACTTTAAAACGGATCCTAAATTCAACTGGAAGCCAATGTAGAGATGCCAAAACCGCAGTGATGTGGTCGAATTTCCTTCTGCCAGTTAAAAATCGTGCCGCAGCATTTTGCACTAGTTGCAAGCGTGACAAAGTGCTCTGCCCAACCCCTATTAAAAGAGAATTACAGTAGTCCAAATGTAAGGTAATAAAGGCATGAATAACACTTTCCAAGTCACGGTTGGAAAGAAAGGGTTTAATCTTCGATAAATGTCTGAGGTGATAGAATGCAGAGGAGCAGAGGATTCATCGTCACCACGACTAACACAGAAAGTTTGATCCATCAAACCCTATGCCCACTCACTGCTCCAAACAAAAGAGTACATTTCATGATCCACTGTGTCAGATGCAGCAGTTAAATCTAAAAGTACAAGAACAACACAGTCACCAGAGTCAGTAGCTAAAAATATGTCATTAAAAAGTGTTTCATTGCTGGGTAAGGTTCTGAAACCAGACTGGAAAACCTCAATGATGTTATTCTCATCCAAAAGGCCATTACTTGATTGTAAACTATCTTCTCCATGATTTTAAAAAGAAAGGGAAGTAGGCCTGTAGGTAGTTAGAACTGTGGGATCCAGAGCAGGTTTTAAGCAGAGGTTGAACTAGCGTGTTTAAAAATCTTTGAGACTACACCTGAAGACAGACTGCTATTAACATCTGTTAAAACAGACAGCCCTACAGTGGGGAGAACCTCTTTAAATAGACAAGGAGAGACAGCATCATTTGGTGAAGCTGAGGGTTTCGAGTGATTGACAATCTCCTGTAAAGAGACAAAGTCACAGGCTCAAACTTGCCAATAACAGCAGGGCAGAGACTGAGGGGTCATAAGCACAAGGTGAGATCTGAGCCCTGATGAAAGTGACCTTGTCAATAAAAAAGTGAAGAAAGCTTTCACAAATGTCAGAAGAGGGTTTGATACAGATGGCCTGTGAGAGATTAATAAATCTGTCAATGGTCTTAAACAAAATGTGAGGGTTGTGACAGTTTGACAGAATAACATTAGAGAAGTGTTTTCTTTCACTATTTCCTGATAATGTCGCCAGCAATCCCTCAACATTTGAAGTGACACCTGCAGTTTGTCCTTTGTTCACTTGCGTTCAACTCTACGCACCTAACAGCGAGTGACTCTTAAAGATATCACTATTCCTCCTCCATGGCCTGACATCTGTGCCAAGTTAAAATAGCAGCAGTCGTGGCGTAAAGGTTCAGTGAAGGCGCTGGACTTACCAGCATTCAGCCACGTCTCAGAGAGTGAGGGCACGACAAAGGTGAGCTGGGATCCTCAACAGAAACAAGGGCGCAGTTCTATATCCAGCTTCACCGGATATCTGGCAGAAAGTTGAAGATCTAGTAGTGTTTGGTGATTGCACACCATTGGAGAGTTGACATTTACAGTAACAAGCAGCACAAAACCACAGAGCAGTGACAGTGAAGGACGGCAAGCCACTGGCACCATCTTGATCCAGAATAGGGCCGGTCACTTCAGGGGCCACCACACGAGCCAGGATCTGCTGGTCCTACCAATAAATTGTTTCTAAAACACCACGCACAGGTGAATTATTCCATCAAGTCTCATCTTTTTATGTCCGCATACACAAATTGTGCCAATTTATTTACTGACAACAATGAACGAAGTCGGTCTCTGGTTTGGAGGACATCAGGAACACGAATCATGTTGTGACCGGTCATTCGCCCGTACCAGTGAACTTCCTCTCAGCTCAGGTTTATTATTCTGAAATTAATCCAAGCTGCTTTTACTGATGATTTGTTTTCTGTTCCACTTTATTGATCACTCCTGTATAAAAATCCACATTTGTTCTTTTCAGCCTCTGGATCTGATTCATAACTTTACATCCTCCATTTCAAACCTCAGACAGCGGCAGTTTGTTGGAGTTTGATGACAAACCTCATGAATCCAACATATAACGTGTAAAACAGAAAGCTCTGTTTTTACCAAAACTCATCATCAGGTCTTCACATCAGATCTGTTTCTGAAGCCATTCTTACCACTTTAGCATATTTCATTAATTTTTAACTCCTTTAATGTCTCTCATTAATGTTTCTTTTTACCCTTTTGTATGAAGTTGCCATTTTTTAGTTTCTGGGTTCAGCGTTTCTCAAAGCATGCTCAGACTGAGGCATTGTACTTTGGAGCAGAGTTAGCATCGCCTGTATCCTGAGGTTCCGCCCGATCTCGTTACCCTCCCACTGGGTAAAAGCATTGCGTGCTGCATTAAAAGGATCAGAGTTTAAATCGCTTCCTCAGCTTCGCTTTAATCTCTAACCTCTGAGTGGATCCTCATCTTCCCCAGTTCTTGACCGTCAGCTGACCCTCCTGTTCTTCAGTATCTGGTAATACTGTTCCAACACAATAAACATTAGTTACAATCAGTCCATGGCAAAAGTACTGGTGTGCAAGTTTTCAGGTTTTCACCATTCACTGACCAACGTAAATTTAAAAGGGTGAAACATTCGAGGCAGAGTCCATTTACAGTGTCTGCAGTCAGTTAGTGCAAGGCATGTTTGTGTTCGTATCGCTTCATGATGTCTACAGTGTCCTTTAAAGGACTTGGCTCCATTTCTGGACCCCCCCATGTTCCTCTCTGCGTCATGGTCGCTGTCTTGGACCTTCAGCTGATATAAACAGAGTTAATCTTCCTGTGAGCTGATTAATCATTTATCTGCTCAGGTGAGGTAATGAACTGCACATGTCACACAATGATCTATAACACTGGAAAAATACTGCAAGAACCCCCCCAAAAAACTATAAAACAAATCTGTAAAAATATCATAAAAAAAGCGATGATAATAATAGTAATAAAACCAAAAAAAGTAAATCAAGAAGCATAAGAAATACTGCAGTAAAACCACCAAAATTGTAATAAAGTACTGTAATAACACCACCAAAAAAACTCTAAAAAATATGTCATTTAAAACCCACCAACAAGCATTAATACTGCAAGAAAACCACCAAAAACTGTAAAAATACTGCAAGAAAACCACCAAAAACTGTAAGAATACTGCAAGAAAAACACCAAAAACTGTAAGAATGCTGCATTAAAACCACCAGAAAACTGTAAAAAAAATACTGCAAGAAAACCACCAAAAAAAGTAAAAAAAAATACTGCAATAAAAACACCAAAAGTGTAAAAATGCTGCAATAAAACCACCAAAAAAAGTAAAAAAAATACTGCAATAAAACCACCAAAAAACTGTAAAAGTACTGCAATAAAACCACCCAAAACAAAAGTAAAAAATACTGCAATAAAACCATGAAAAACTGTAAAAAAAAATAAATACTGCAATAAAACAACCAAAAAACAGTAGAAATACTGCAAGAAAAACACCACAAAAAAAACCCCTGTAAAAATACTGCAATAAAACCATCAAAAAACTGTAAAAATACTGCAATAAAACCACCCAAAACAAAAGTAAAAAATACTGCAATAAAACCACGAAAAACTGTAAAAAAAAATAAATACTGCAACAAAACCACCAAAAACTGTAAAAAAAATAAATAAATACTGCAATAAAACAACCAAAAAACAGTAGAAATACTGCAAGAAAAACACCAAAAACTGTAAAAAAAAACCCAACAACAACAAAAATCAAATTTAAATGGAAAACAAAACACAAAACATACTACAATAAAAACACAAAAAAAACCCTGTAAAAATACTGCTAATTATGTAGTTTGAAAAAATGTAATGTGGAAAAAAAAAGCTCTAAAACACAAAAGTATTTCACACCTTAAGCCCTGAGACAATAAAATAAAGACCAAAGTTGAAGGTTTTCCCACAGTACTTACAGATATCTAAGAATATATATATATATATATACATATATTTGATGTTGTGTGTTCCAAAGCACTGATGTATGTTTGATAAAAGATGAGTCAGACAGCTTGGTTTCAGTCACAATCTCTTTATAGGCTTTATCATACACAGCAGAGCAACTAGAAGCTCCAACCAACCCACAACAACTGACTGAAGACATCACAACTCTCCAAAGAAACACAAAGAAATGATTCTCTATGCAGCGGACTTGACCTTATCTACAGATCTGAGAGCAGATTTCTCTTTGACGTCATTTCCTGTCCCAGCACTTTAATGATCACAGTTTTCAGATCTTACAGGGAAAGAAAGAAAAAACAGAAACACTCCATAACCAATCACACAGGACATTGTTCACCCTGAATTCGGTCTGCCAGGTGTTCTCTGTGGAAATGTTAGTGTCACCCACACCTGCAGAAATAACCCATCTGTGACGTCATGTATTGGACGCAGTTTTGCTCTATTCATTGTGCGGTTCCAAATTACGCCGGGAGCATTTAGTCAGTGAGGTGTATTTCATTTTAAAAATTGCACAGATTGTCACTGCTGTTTCTGTGACTTTCTACCTGCTCGGTGCAGCTTCTATAGTGACAGACCCAAGCAGAAGCACGCTTCATAATGCAAAGTGAAATCACAGCATTTGTGTTAAGGTGAAGCAGTCGGTGCCGACGTGTTCCTACTTTCGCTAGCTGTTTATCAACAAAGACGTGGATGTAAAGAAGACGTGCACTTGTAAAAATTTTGAAGTTTAAAAAAAGAAAAACTGACAGATGACCATTTTTATATCTGTTGTTTATGTGTTTAGCTCTGTATACACCTGTACACACCAGCCTTTATAATCATGCAAGATGTGTTGTTTCTGTTATGAGTTAGTCCTACATCAGTAACAGAACTCTGCACCTGTATATACACCTGCATGTGCGAGCTTTTACTTTTGTATTTGCAGAGGAACAGGCAGGAAATACAGTTGTGTGAACACCATCTGAACCTCTGTATAGACAGGACAGGTGTATGCAGGTGTATACTGCTGTGTACGAACCTCTGTCATTGCTGCCTGCTCTCACAGGTGGCAGCACTGATACGTTGTTTGTTTTTTAATGGTTCGTTCTCTCATCTCAAAGCGTCCAGACACTGCTGGAGAAAGCGAGCAGAAATTATGCTTGATGTGTGAGCCGCGTGTTCAAACATCTGGATGTAAAAAATAATAATGAGGCTGATCTTTTTACACTAATGATGACGTCGATGAATCTGCACTGCCCTGCTGGACGAACACAGAACTGCAACACTCAGACACATTGGTGGGAATCGACTGATGATGTCTGACGGTCTAACCAGCGCCTGACAGGAAGTGTTACTCTGAGAGCGGTGATGATGTTTTAATTACAGGAGCACGTTCCTCATGTTTAAAAATAAACTCTGTTTAACATATTTACAGAAAATATCGACATTCACAGGAACTTCAAATGTTCACGTTAATGTGTATGTGTGTGCATATTATATTGGCTTATATACAGTTCTTTTCTCCCTCTTATGGGGGGAGAGATGGCAGTTGAGGAGGGTGAAGAGAAGGGGAGACCTCAGTCCTCTGTGGTGGGCTCGGCTATCAGGTGTTGGCCTCCGGATCATCTCCCCCTTCCACCTGGTTGGTCCTCCCAAAGGTCTTCAGTTTGGTGAGCAGATCGCTGAATGTCTCCTTCACGCCCTTCTCGAGCAGCCAGCCCTCACTCTCACACTCCGGGTTCTCCGGCTCTGCCATCGTCTCAAGCGCCGTGCTCAGGTACTTCAGCCCTGCCATATCCACAGACTGACATAAACACACCTTGGTTACAGTTAGGGAAAATCCAGGAAAACCCCATCACATTTATTATTTATGATCTTATCATTTTAAGGTGAATCTCTGGTTCTGATGGAGTTTTAAATCCTTGAAGTCCCCCCAAAGGTTCTTTGTTCCCAGAGAACATTGTGGTGACAGAAATGTTGTTTGTGGTAATTTTTAGTTGGTATTAGTAGTTTTATGCTCATTTAACTGACTCTGTCAAAAGATTTTTTTTTTAAAAATTCAGTTTGAAGGCTTCAATACATTTTTGGACCTTTTTATTTTCTTTAGCACCAACCTAAGGACAATTACACATTATTATTGTTTGCTTTGTTCAAAGAAAAGCATAACAGACTCAGAGTGGCAAATGGCAATATCATCAGCATACAGTCACACTCTGCTTTATTAAGATTATAGACCTGAATGGCAAACTATAGAGAGCCCGGTACTGAACCCTGAGGCTCGCCCTTTAAACTGAGGAGTGAGGAAAAACAGTTCAGGAAGCTGTTTTTTTTTGTTTTGTTTTGTTTTTTTTTAAGCCTTTCAGGTCAAACATGTTGTTTTGACCCAGATTCCAACTCACTTCTCCCTCTCAGGAGGTGTCCCTCATCCTTATTTTTCCCAGAATGCAACCTGCTGCTGAAGTGGACAGATTAACCCCCCAGAAATAGCTCCTTATCCTCAGTGAGCCTGACCACCTCTTAATGTGACATTTCACCAGATGATCCACCTCACGTCCTGAGTCACAGCAGCTAGAGTCATGTATCAGCACAACACGCACACACGCGAACAAAAACCACACAGTCACAACCATAATAGAACCAGTCATACAGAGTATGTATGCATTTTCATGATGCAGTCAATTAGTTTGAGTTACACAAAGAATTTATTTTTTTTTAAAAACAAACAGCCTTTTTAATGACGGAGGCCGGCGTGTGCCGTTAGACTTTCTGTGATACAGCAGCCCCTCAGGAACATCAGCACTAATGCTAATCACACACTAATCAGTTTTTCTGTTAACCTGCTCACTTCACTGAATTTACTGCAGGGGTGCTGCTGCAATTATCTCATTCCAAATCAGAAGATTAGGAACAGAACTTAACCTGGATTCACCTGAGGGAGAAAGTCAAAGACTTAAACCCGTTCGCTTTGAGCAATGAGTTAAAAACAGCACCAAACACACATTCACCTTCTGATTTTTTTTTCATTGTTTTTTTTATAAACAAAGCACCCAACTTTAGAAGGCTCTCTCCTGTACAGTCAGAACCTTTCATCAGAGCTACATGAGCAGAAGGTAAATAAAGTGTTCAGTCAGCAGATGGTTGTAAGTGAAACTAAAAAGTCTGAGATGCATTAACAGGTTTTACATTAAAACAACAGAAGACAGCTTAGGTTTCAGCCTCTCACTGGCTGATTATGGAAATCCATCCATTCATTCTCTACCGCTTGTCCTTTTCAGGGTCGCGGGGTGGCTGGAATGATTATGGAAATGTTGCTGAATAATATGTCAGAGTAGAAAATGAAGAAAACAAAGTATTGCTATTTCTAAAGGAAAGTAGACTGGATTTGATATGTTAGATGACCAGAAGAGCAGCAGGAAACTGCTAATAAATTGTAGAACACTGCTTTTTATTTCTGGGTTTACCAAAGGAAGTCTAACACACCACCACAGCTTCTGAGACATTTGCAGATGAAGTATATCACAGAGCCGGGCTAGCTGTTTCCATTCAATTTTAGTCTTTATACTAATCTAAGCAAGTGCTGCAGCTTCAGATTTTCTAACCTGAACATCTGAATCAAAGAAATGTCTGTTTGGCTGATTGGCTGCAGTGGAATGTGGGCGGGGTCTTACCTCCAGGATGATGGCAAAGAGGACAAAAACACCGATGCTGCTCATCAGGCTGCTGTAATAGGAGAAGAGGGCCTCAAGGCAGCCCCGGGTCCAGATGTTGAGCTCCTCAGTGCGGTGGTCATAGTCGTAATGGGCGGAGTTATTGGTCAGATGGTGCTGGATGCAGGGCCGGGGGGACCCGGGGTTACAGCAGCTGAATGGGACGCTGTCCATCAGATACTTCCCCTCCACGTTACTGAGGACCCGACTGCAGGCCAAACACAGGTCAGAGGTCAAACACAACTAGGCTGGGGACTGGGGAGAGATCAGTGACGACCCCCCCATTGCTCTGGAAATGGGTTGATTAAATCCACGGTGACATGGATGAATGGTTCAAACAAAGGTGATTCAAAACACCTAAAATGCTCAAGACAAGAGTGAGCCAATAGGAACTATAAGTTACTACAGAGACTAAACCAAAGATCAATAAAATACTGTGAGAAGTCAACCAATTAGAAAGTTTCCTGAGTTCCTGAACTCATCTGGAAGTGAAACACTTTCACTGGTAACTGTGGAAGAAGCTCTCCATAACAGTTAAAATTTTTGCATGCCTGGTTTTTCTGTTTAGATTAAACCAGGAAAGGCTGTCAAAGTAAGAATTACAAAAGAATCATAACTGACCAGAACATCAGAGAGATAAATGTAGAGTACAATATAGAGTAGAGTAGCGTACTTTACAACAAAATAGTACATTAGATGTTTTAAGTACATCAGAAACCTTTGTATAAATCAGTGCCAAGAGGACACAATATCATTTATATCCCACAATTCAATTCAGCAGAGACACTGATGGAGAATAAGACAGCTAAGATCAAATGTCAAGATCACCAAAATGTAAAAGGTTTCACTTTGTCAGATGCAATGTGTTATTTAACTTGTTAATTGGTACAACCTGTGGGTAAGGCTTGTAGGTGAGGGGCTTTAAATGGGACCAGTTACATTAGAGGGAGAAAGTAATCTCTTTTAAACACATTAGGACAAAACGGAAAAAAATAGTCACAGGTTTGCAACCTGTTTCAGAGCTGCAGCCAATCAGACGTGTTCATTTCTGATCAAAAGCAACAGATTGGAGTCTCAGAGAGGAGATGCTGGTGCACGAAGCTCCTCAGCGGTGACTTTTACCTCCTTAAGACCTCTCTGATCCTCTGCTGAGCCTAGCAGCGAGAAACTAATGAATAAATGCTCTTTTTCTCTTTAGGAACCTGAGAGATTAAATTTAGAAATATCTGAGGTGCTCAGTTCAGTAAGGAGCTGCTGGTCAGACTTGTGTCATGATCACAGAGTTTAGATTACTTTTCCTGAGGCTGCTGCTTTGTTCACTTCTTGTAAATCAAATCGATCAAAATTGATGAGTTTGAAGGAGTCATTGTGATTATACTGATTAATATATAGATGAATATTTGGAGGGACAGTTTCTATAAAATAATTATAGATTCATTTAATAGAATCAGGTGCCAGTTCTGTTTGTCAGTAAATGATTAAACAACATCAATAACATATCAATAATGGCTCCGCCGTGTTCGGATACTCACTCTTTGACCACATCATTGCTCATGTCCAGGTAGCGGTTGCTGATCCACTGAACCTCAAACCAATCCCTGAAATTATTGTTCCCGCAGCAGTGGAACTCGATCTGGGTCATGTCCAGTGTCCTCTTCATGAAGCAGCGTCCTGGCGTGTCCGTGTCCTTGTAGAACCGGATGGCGTAACTCAGGCCCTCGGCCAGTGTCAGGTATATGGAGAACTGCATGAGGAAGCAGAGCAGTGACACGAGTACCAGCAACACGTTGAAGCCGCAGCACAGCAGCAAGTACGTCTTTAACATCGGCTTCCACTTGGAGAACTTGATGGGATCCAGAGAGTCATGGCACACCTTCCCTCCGAAGGCATTAAGGCCGCAAGCCAGCAATCCCCCCAGGATCAGCAGGTTGGGCACCAGGTGGCTCTCGTTGTTGTCCATCATCTCACTTCTCTTCCGCAGCTCAATCTTGACGAAGATGCCGAGGCTGAAGATGAGGATCCCTGTGATGACCGAAAACCAGTAGAGCATCCATAGACCCTGAGCCAGCTTGACCCGCTTCTGCAGGTTAAACTTCACCGGCATGAATGGCATTTTAGCAACTCTGAGAATTCAAACAGACACTGAGGGTCAGGATTCAATAAGAAGTGGCTTCAGTTTACAGTCAGATTCTGATTCAGAGCTTTACTCCAGAAAAAACATCTACTGGTTTCAGGCCCATAATGCTGAGCTGCAAGGGGGGACAGTCCATGTTACTGAGGGGGTAGAGGAGTCCATCATCAAACACTGCAAAATATTCACACGAACCAGGTGAGTGTTTCCTGCAGGATGTATGGAGGTGTGAATGCGAGCGTGCAGCAGCTCGTCATCCTAAAGCCTCCTGAGCTCATTATCAGCAGATCAGATGCTGCCTCTAATCCCTCCTCTAACTCCTAATTGGTTTGATGTTAAGCAGCTGCTTCCTCCTCACTGTCACACGCTTCACTGAGCAGAGTTCACCTGCCTCACCTCAGTACAGGTGAGCCTCAGTAAGCAGACCAACAAACTTCCTGTGAGCAGGAGCCTGAACTCTGTTTAGTGAGAAACTTGAGGCTCAAGCTTGGATTTGTGTCTCCATGGTAAAAGATGCTGTGCACATGCACTGAGCAGGTTATATCTGAGAGAACAGATCATGAAAACTCGGTGATGATGATGATGATGATGCGAGACTAAAATTGCTTCATGATTGGAGATACTGGAGATTTAATGAGTGTGCCTGTATTATAATTGTATTACTCATCCCTCGGTATTTGTGTGGTGAGTACATTATGTAGGACTGGAGTATATTAGATGAAAAGCCTTTTGTTTAGTGTGAGAAATGAAATAAAACGATGTGGTAACAGTTACAGTGCAGTCATTGTGATCCAGCACACAGGGTAAAATATATCATAACCCTGCCTGCCAGCAGGGTCCAGAGAGTGTGAACAAGCTTTGCAGCGGTGTCAGGGAGTCAACTGGTGTAACGCTGGTGCTGCTGGTGAAGCATTTTTTAAAAAGGGGCGGGGGAGGGGGAGTGACTTCCCCACAACCTGTGGTGAACATTGTATTTTTTTCTGTGTCATATACAAACAGAGATTCCTTATACACAGCTGCTCAGCAAGTATGGGAGTAATCTCATCTGTTGTTTTGTTCACAAAATACACTTAACATATACAACGGTGTCCATGTTGCAGGTGTACAACATGTATACTGACGTAACAACGACAATAATAAAAGATAACAGAACATAATACACCGACTTAGAGCCATTTACAAGTGTGATTCAAGAAAAACTTTTAGTAGTAATAAGAAAAAGGAATAAAGAATAAAACTTTACTTTTCAGTTATCTTTTGGCATAAAAAGGAAAAATGGCAGACTACTGTCAGTAAGCTACAATTTTGTAGGCTAAAAAAAAATAAAAGAAATCAAAAAGTCTTCCCAGAATTACTCGGCAGACTAACCACCATGCTAAATCTCCTGATGCATGCTTAATCATCCAGGTAAGGAAATCCCAAAAGGTTGATTCTGTTCATCTGGACGTTTTCAGTGGGAGAAACGTTTCATCATCATCAGGTGACTCCTTCAGTCTCAGCTGACTGCAGGTTTCAACCTTATAAACAGCAGATTTGCACAATGACTGAAACCAGCCCACTGGAGAACAATGGGCTGTGAGGACAGTTCCTTGATCATTAATGTGCAAATTGTCATGACCACTGATCCTATAACATCTCCAAGTTTCTGGCTTCGATCCTCAACCCGTTGGTTGGCAGCTCTGAACACCACATCCAGAATACCTTGGATTTTGTTGAAAAGGTGAGAGATGTCATCATGGAGGCAGATGAAACGATGGTCTTGTACGATGTTACATCTCTCTTCACTTGTGTTCCAGTCACTGAAGTGTTGGAGGTAGTTCGTAAGAGATTACAGGATGACCCCAACCTCAGCAACAGCACCACCCTCAGCACCGACCAAGTGTGTTTGAACTATGTCTTAATTCCACCTGTTTCACATACAAGGGTCAGTACTACAGGCAGAAACATGGGTGTGCCATGGGTTCCCCAGTTTCACCCATTGTGGCCGA
>VVHJ01063801.1:3229-14302 GCA_015107715.1 Tylochromis polylepis
TGTTATAAAATTATATAAAATACATTTTGAGTGGGGATAGGTTAATTGGAAACTCTAAATTGCCCATAGGTGTGAATGTGAGTGTGAATGGTTGTCTGTCTGTATGTGTTAGCCCTGCGACAGACTGGCGACCTGTCCAGGGTGTACCCTGCCTCTCGCCCTAAGATAGCTGGGATAGGCTCCAGCCCCCCCCCCCGCAACCCTGAAAAGGATAAGCGGTAGAAAATGGATGTATGGATGGATTTCTTCTCCTGGTAATCAGGATTGCCTTCCCATCAGGAGGACCATGTTGATCTGGCTCATGATTAGTCGACTTTGTTTAGAAAAGCTGTTGGAAAACACTGCCTGAATGGCCAATCCCTTAACAGATTACAGTACTGGCTGACTCTATTCCTCTCTCTCTTACATCCAGATAGCACCATGACCCTGAATTTTGTTCTAAACGCGACCTCGTGGGAGGGCCTGAACTCCATTTCCAACTCCTCAGGAGTGCACAAAAATCCTTTGACCTTCCAAAACATCACTTATGTTGATTTCTACCTCCACAAACCCTCAGTTGCTGCAGTCTTCACTGTGTCCTACCTGCTTATCTTTCTGGTGTGCATGGTGGGCAATGGGGTGGTGTGTTTCATTGTGCTGCGCAGCAAAAACATGCGCACGGTCACCAACCAGTTTATTCTCAACCTCGCCATCAGTGACCTACTTGTAGGCATCTTCTGCATGCCGACCACACTGGTGGACAACGTCATAACAGGTAACCTGTTCTCTCTTTAACCCTTTCTAACGCACTTAAATACATGGGAATTCACAATTATTGGAGCACATTACAGGATGTTTTTATTTGTGACTTTTTTCATTTTTTTATGTTAAAAATAAAGAATGAAAGGTCAATGAAGTTACTATATGTGTTTGTTGCCTATTTCAGGCATTTTTTCAAAGAGTTGATTTTAGCAGTAATAAGACCAATATATGCAATTTAATCATAATAAAAACTGCTAAAAGATCAAAAAACAAACAAGATTCATACATTTATTGTATGAATGATGGTTCAAATCATCAAACCAATGAATTTATCCTTTTCTGTCATCTTTTGAGCAGGCTGGCCATTTGGTAGGGTAGTTTGTAAGCTAAGTGGGATGGTTCAAGGCATATCTGTGTCAGCATCTGTGTTTACTCTGGTGGCAATAGCTATTGATAGGTAAGAGCTGTTACGTCATTGCTGATTACTGTCTGCTTGTGTGTTTTCCTTCCATTATACATAGTCTTTTATCCCCTTTTCTATCAGGTTCCGCTGCATTGTCTACCCTTTCAAGCAGAAGCTGACCATCGCCACCTCAAAATTAATAATCGTCATCATTTGGATCCTGGCTGTGGCCATAATGTGTCCTTCAGGCATCATGCTCCAGGTCACAAAGGAGCAGAGGGTGCGAATAGTCCTTGACAGCAACAATGACACCCGTCCCTTCTACTGGTGTCGTGAAAATTGGCCCAATCAGGAAATGCGGAAAATCTACACTACTGTCCTCTTTGCTAACATCTACCTTGCTCCTCTTAGCCTCATTGTAATCATGTACGCTCGCATTGGTTACACACTCTTCAAGACCACTATCTCACCTGTTAGGGGCAGTGGGAGTGAGTCTCTAGAAGGCAGTGGCAACAAAAGGTCAAGCATGGAAGGTCGTCAGACAATCACAAGGAAGAAGAAGCGAGTCATTATGATGCTGCTGGTTGTGGCTCTGCTCTTCATCTTATCCTGGCTGCCTCTGTGGACCCTGATGATGCTGAGCGACTACATCAGCCTGACACAACACCAGTATCGCGTCATTAATATTTACATGTATCCCTTAGCTCATTGGCTGGCTTTCTCAAACAGCAGCATCAACCCCATCATTTATGGATTCTTCAATGAGAACTTCCGCAGAGGCTTCCAGGCAGCATTCAAATTCCAGCTGTGCTCTGCTGACATTCTGCGCCAGAGGACTTACTCCCATCGGATCAGAGGGAATGCTGTGGTCCCCCATCGGCCCGTCGCCCCCAGCAGATCAGGCTGTGGAGTTGGATCGGGGTTAGTGGGAAATAGGAAGAGCTCAAGTCAGGAGGAAGAGTGCTTGTCTGGTAAAAATGACATCAAAGAACAAGATGTGATCATGGAGGACCTGAAAAGGGTGTCCAAGATTTAGGCAGACTTTGACAATGTGCAGTGACTGCCCCTTTTCACAAACAAAGCGGTTTCTTTAATTTGCTGCAGATGAATCTAGACTACTTTCATTCCTTGTAAATCTAAATATGTCTTATGGTGTTATGGTGTCTATAGTTTTATGGTGTATATAGCAAAGTATGATATAAGCAGAGACTTTAAAATGCCTGAAAATTTGGAAACTTGAGAAGTTTGAATTTCTCTACAACATTTCAAGAGCAACTGTGATTCCTGCTTCCTGCTCCATAATTTTGTTCTTAGACTCAACTGCAGTAGAGAGTCCATCTATCCATCCATCCATGGTCTGGGATGCAGGGGTAGCAATCTAAGCAGACATACTCAAATTTCCATTTCTCCAGCCACCTCCTCTGGCTCTTCTGGTGGCTGGGGCACTGAGGCTTTCTCAAGTCAGATGAGAGACATATTCTGTTGGTTGGGTTCTGGGTCTACCATGGGGGCTTCTGACAACTTTACAGTTGTCCAGGAGGCATCCTAGTCAGCTGCCATGACCACCTCAACTGGCTCCTTCCAAAGTGGAGGAGTACCAACTCTACTCTGAGTCCCTTCCAAATGACCAAGGTCTTCAACATGTCTCTAAAGGAGAGCCCAGCATTTTGTCTGGAAAAGCTCAAATCTGCTGCTTGAAAGCCAATATCTGCTTCAACCTCATTGTTTTGGTTATTACCCATAACTCGTGGCCATAGATGAGGTTGGGAGGGTATGAATCATCCTTAGAGTAGAAAGTATTAATCTTTATTTATCTTTTACTTGGCCTTGGTATGGCCTCTTTGTTCATGAACAACGAAAGGCTGAAGTTAAACAGAGAGAGAATAATCTTTTTTATTTCCTCTACCTTTAAACCAGCTTTCTTCTAAGTGGCTGCCACTTGAAAACAAAAAATTTGAACAATGGATAAGTGAGGCTTATTATAATCATATTAAAGAATATCTTTGTGACATTATAAAAATTCAAGAGTTTGAAAGAAAGTAACTGCAGCTGAGTGTTTAGAGGCATATGAGACCCAAGCCTTTGGTTCTCAGGGCTACCTTATACATATGCAGACATCATTATTTCAAACCTTGTTTAATAAGAGCATCTAGCAATTGTAATAGATCCCTCATACTATTCATGAATTAAAAAAAAAAAGTATGAAAAAATCTTAATTGGCTTAATGCTGCCATCCTTAAAATTTCCATGGTTACAGCAGGCACTGTTTGCCAGAGGTGCAAAGGGAAAACAAATCGTGCACCTTCACAGCAGAGGCACACAAAGAAATCAGTCAATAGTGAGTAACAGCAGGCCCTGCTATTGTTTCGTGCTATTGTTAACACAGATTATTTGCTTCATGAACATTTGGTGTGGATGTAGTTTGATCACATCTGGATGGCAGTAGCATAAGAAACAATCTTCAGGTGCCGTGCAAATACTTCTCAGATGCTGGGTCATGGGCAGACATGGCATTTTTAACTGAAAAAACAAAGACGTCTTTCATAAGTTCCCAAAAGAGCTCCCACTTCAGCAAAAAATTGTGTGCAGCCCGAATGAAGAAAAAAGCCTTTCTGAAAATCTGAAAAGAATTTTTCGTTCTACAATTTAATAAAGAAGATATACAAATGCAGTATCTTCAATTCCATTTTTGTTCACATTCTAACTCTGTTAATTTACGGGAGACATCAACATGTTTACTACAGAAGGGTTTAGACCTAAAATTTATAATGCTTTATATATGCCTTACACAAATATAAAAAAAAATTGAAAATTGATTTGCACATATTTGAAACATGTTATTTATGGTCTCTTCTGTGTATGCTGGTAACTGTGCGCACTGTCTGATTGGTGTGCAGAACATCCTTAATGTAAAAATTGTGTTCTTTAAGCATAAATGTTGTTTTGTCAGTGTGATGGTTAAAAACTGCTTTCAGTGGTAGAACTGGGAAAAGTACATCATTGATATGCTCTGTGTAAAACATATATGTTATTTGTCTGTCTAATTTTTTTTTTTTTTGATGACGTGTTCCTGTGTTCCTCTATAACCTCAAAGTGAATGTAATGAAATATGAAATATTGTTCTGCATATTGTTACAGGCTGAAAGTGGAACCTACATATAACCAAAAGTTAGTGTTTTCATATAAATAAAGAAAAAGAAAGAATGAAAGAAAGAAAGAAATGCATACATATGATATAAATTAAACTGTTTTTTTTTTTCATTTTGGATTATACTTGCCACTTTGTAAAATACGGTGTACTGCACAAGCATACTCATTTAGGAGTGTGTCACCGTAATTTAAATCTACTTGTTGCTTGCTGGTTCACAGTTTTGTCCCTTGTTATAAAATATTTATCCTTCAGTATGTTTTAATGGCTTCATAAGTTTTAAATCAATATATTATTTATGTCATTCACTGTGGCATCTTATTAAAAAAAGGGTTAAAAAATGATTCAATAAAGAAGAAGAACAAAATAACATTGCCACAACAATTAGCTTTCTGCTTTTACTCCATATGGATAATATAAATGGTAGGGATCTTAAACAGATGGGACACAGAAAGGACAGATTAAGACTGTTCATCTATGCTTTCAGTTTGGTGATGGCAAAAATCACAAGGTGCCACCCACACATTTACCTTACATTAATTTCATTTCAACCGCTAGGCAGCAAACAATAATGAACTCCATACCAATCAATGAACACTAAGAGTATAATGACTTTAATGACCATTATGTGGAAGCGGCTAAATAACTATTGTATTGCTTCTTCTGCCAATGAGAACTACTGCGAGAATGGGATTAATGGAAAATCTTTAACACTACCAGGTGACATTGTCTGGAAGCCAGCAGACCATGACTGGTCCTCTGATTTGCCTGGATTTTATAGACCCTGTTTACAGCTTGGAGTTTCCTTGAATTCCTTTAGCGCGTGCACAAGGTTGTTGCAATTTAATATAAAAATTCTCATTTTACATATGAATTCAATATTCTTTCAGAAAATCCTTTCCTTGTTTGAGACATTATACAGGCTAAGAGAGTGGGTGGTTTCCTGAGCAGGTTTTGGTGCTTGTTTTGCAGTGATGTACATGTGTCTCTAGTAACATTTATAATAATTCAAAGACCAGTGGCTTCCCCACAGAATATTGTTTAAAGTCTTGATTAAATTGTATACTTCCATGAGCCAGCTTAGGTATCCTCGGGTTCTGGTGACGTAAATTTCATCATCAAATGGGAACTGTGTGGGTCCCTACAATTTTTTACCTGCTAATTTTTGTGACTGCAGGGATTTGTCCAAAAATACTTTACATTACAGTGCACCAACTGCACATATCCACCAGCTGGCAAACTTAAAGAGGACTTAAAAGAAGTATAAAACCTTTTTTTTTTTAACAAGTTTCTTATACCACAAATATTGTATATGTGGAATTTGAAATAACAGATGTGAATAAATACCTGCTTTACAGCCAGGCACATACGACTTGAATAACAGCTAAAGTCTTACCTTGATAAGTCTAATAAAAAGCCAGTGAGTCAGGTGAAAAGACAGCAGGTTGATGAATACCACAGGGCTAATAGATTGCAGTGTTCAATAATAACTAGACTTTGGAAAAGGTCTTTCGAGTATGTTAAATCATTATATAATAATGGTTTGTGAAGGGGATGTGCAATTCTTATAATATTACACTGTATTTCAGATTTTCCACCTAATGGTAAGAATAACTAAAGTTTCCTAAAATGCATGTTGTCAAGTCACAATGCTTCTTGCAGAATGCCCTCTTAACAAGTTCAATAAAAGCTATATTTTCAGTTTAGTTTTATTTTAAGTCACACCTACTTTAAGTTCAGATAATTTTAATGAAGCTCCAAAAGGAAACATCCTCACTGCGAAACATAGTGGACATTTAATGGTGTTCTGGGGTTGCTTGCTGAAAAGCTGAAAAGCACAATTATATTAGAAAATTATCAAGGCATTCAGGGATGAAAAATTCTGGTAGTGTTGGAGAGTTCTGTTCCTGTCTAAGGTCATGGCTCCTGTAGAATGGTAATGACTCAAAATATGTAAAAGACTGAAAGAGAAGAAAACTATCAGCAGGATCAAACACTTGTCAAAGCTTAAGGAAAAAAAAAACTGGAGCAGTTTACTGAAGGTGAGTGGATCAGCTAAGAAGTGAGGAAGTCACAAAGTTCCTGATTGCACTGCTTTCCTTAAAAGGGTCAGGCAACAAAAGCAATTTGGTCTAGAGTCTCAGAAATTTTCAGTCTGCCATTTTCATTTGTTATGTTATTTAAGAATAATATGGTACTCTGGGTGGGATTGTTGTTAATGGCAGAGTTGGTCAAAAAATGTTTTTGTACAGTTTATTGCTAAAACAACACAAAGCTAAGCTTTCTCTGAGATCACAAATTTAAAGTTACTATTTGTACTCTGTGAACAAGAGAACTGCAGCATCAGCAGAGGAAAAACAATAAAGGCGTTACTGATGTTTACATTCAGATTACGTTACTGTTCACGCTGCTGTGTGCAGTAATATCACATTTTTCCTTGAAACAGCAGCTGTGTAAGATGAATGATATAATTTATACACTGTGCTGTGAAAGTTGGCAGCAGATATTTTTATATGGTATGTTTAAAATCCGCTTGTCAGCATTCTGACAGCATTCAAACTTTATGAGGCAGAAAAAACCAAAACAAAGTGTGTCACACAAATGACAAGAATTTCAAAATGATCCAGCTTCATTTTAAAGGTGCTGATGTGGACAGAATATTTTTTACAGTGAGCACAATTATATTAAATGCAGTTAACTTATATAACAGGTGATAGTGAAAGCAATGATAAATGTGGATCACACTATCTGTTAAATCTGTGTCCTGTGGGTAAGGAAAAAAAACAGATTGTCTTCTCAACAGATTAAAGCCACCTTCTGGAGCGGTGCTAATTTAAAAAAACCATTAGCGCAGCTACCTTCAGCAATATCTCTATCCTTGCACTTCCATTAGGTTTATGTGTCAATTTCTGTAAGGTTTTCATCACGAAGATATAGTCCTATGTGCCATTTTGTTCCCAGAGCTATTTATTGTAAGAGCTTACACCTTTTAGCTGCTCTGAGGATGTTGTTAATCTGTAAGTACCTGTAAAAAGCTTTGTACTTCTGACACCTTCCAATTTATTAAATGTTGAAGAGCAAATTATTTCACCTAGGAAACATGAACTTTTTGTAGCTTTTAACAAACGAGCTCAATGGACACTATACACTATATATATATAGATATATTTGTGTGATGTAACCCATTGGTTTGGGGACTGCTGTCGTGAAGCCTTCAGTGATATGTTGGAGTGCTAGCTTGTCAACTAACACTAGACAAATGTGCTGTGAGTAAAAGAAATAAGCTACAGAAAGTGGACCTTTTGAGGATTGACTTACTTTATTAAACAGCATGAAGTGGTTATTAGTGGAACTGTAGTTTTGTTACTGCCATGTTGGCTGTTTTGTTCATTTTGAGGGCATATTTCCAGTGACTCTTGCGCCTTCATATAAACCTAAAACTTTCTTATTTGCTTCACAGTGCAAAACAGTGCTGGTAATGTAAAGTGGTGGTTGGCAAAGAGAGCTGAACATCTCACAAGCTAAAGAGATGAAGCCTGATCTGATCTAAAGAACCTTAATCTGCCTAAAATAATATGAAAGAATTAGAGAAAAAAAACAAACAACTTTACATGAAGCAAAACCTTTTCCATTTTCCCCCCCTTATTTGTATGAATGAAACTACAGGCAGAAGATGAAGAAACAGCTGAATGTAATACGACACAGAAAAGCACTGCTTTTTGTTTTCTGTTTGTTTATGGGTTACATGAAAACATATGGAGTTGATCATTGAGCTTAGTGACAGGTTTGTGTCTAAAGCCTTGAAATTCTTTCAGTAGCTTTAAATTAATTTTTGGAACACAACAATATTGTACAAACTGGCTTTCATTTTAAATTTCAACATATAAATCAGTGAAGGCTTCTATGCTATTTATGTTTGTTTGCTGCTTATCTTTTCTAAATGACACAAATTGAACGTCTTTAAGATGGGTGACTGGGTGAGCACAGATAGGCTGTGACACTGCCACAGATGGGCCCATATGTAACTGCTGTAACACTGGAGAATATGACTGAAGCATATGTTAGAGCTGTTGATCACAATTTAGAGTCAGCTATACCTGGTTCCATGAGCACATATGGCAAGAGAGCTAGGAGCTTGTGCAATTTGTGAATGCCAGTCATAAAGCCACTGTCCATCTCACACTTTTAAAGAAACTATTGATGAAAAAGTGCAATATCAGTGTGATATTTGCTCTTTTACATTCACTAGCTGGGTCTACGTCCTCATTTTAGGTTTGGCAGCATTTTTAGTAGATAAAGGCAAATGGCTTAAATAAGAACTGAGCTGCGGTTTGGGGAAGGCCTCAATGGGGACTGGCAGCGGCTCCCGGGCCTGGCAGATCCCTGTGTACTAATGAGAAGTGAAAGAATTGAAAAAGGAGAGGGATGGTGGGGCACAAAAATGAGAACGAACAGCTTGTAGAACTGGTGGGTCATATATAGATAAGACCCGGAAGGGGTGTGTTTGGAAGCGTGGTCCCGCTCCTGAAATTCAGATAATTTATCTCCAGTTATAGCTGCTGTGAGTGTAAACCATGGCTACATATTTACCTAATTTCTCTTTGGACAGAAATCTTTGTCATGTGTGCCTTCTTCCTCTCATTTGCAGCAGATGGCTGCCCCTCCCTAAGCCTGGATCTGCCAGAGGCTTCTTCCTGTTAAAAGGGAGTTTTCCCTTCCCACTGTTGCCAAGTACTTGCTCACATGGGAATGTTTGATTTTTGGGGTTTTCACTGTATTATTGTACGCTCTTTACCTAATAATATAAAGCACCTTGAGGTGACTGTGATTTGGCGCTATATTAATAAAATAAAACTGCACTCGATGTAAATATAAATTTAGTACATATCACATCGCTTTGCATTTATTTCTTATACTGTTTAAATTGCACATAGCTACCACTCTGTGCCACTTATTGAAATAATAGCTGCTATATGATGTTGTACAACGTGATATTTTGAGAAATTCTGTCTCCCTCTGTCTCTGTATAGACAGAGATCTAGACAAACAGTTCTCTTGCACCATCTATTGGTACAGTCTTTATACACAGTTCAAATACATAAACATTTAAAGGGATTCCATCTTGTTCTCCTCATCAGGTTAAAAATAATCGATACCAACCAGTGGGACTTTTTGGTAAAATTTATTTTGCAAGTGTTTAAGTGATACAGGTTTTGAGGGATTGTCTTAACAATGACGTCTTCCATCCTCCCCAAATAGTAGGAGAGTAAATGAAAAGAAATTTAGTTAATTTTCACACAAACTGTACAATATGTGAATATACTGTAGCACAAGGGATACAAATGTTTGACTTAAGTACCCTTGGTTAGATCCAAACTTATTCCGTCAAGTATCAGAAACAGACAAAAGGCATACTACCAGTATTTGTCACAAGTCTTTTTACTTGTATCCACTCTAAAAATCACATTCAGAGACTTTAAACAAATTTACAGTGCTCATTTGTTCTCCAATTCATTAAACAGACCTTCCTGTGTGCTTCGATGCCCTGGCCCTGAACACATCATCATCAGCAGGTTTTCCTCTGGAGGAGCCAGCTTCAGGACAGAGATACATATCATGCTCCAAAGACATATGAAGGCATTTCATACAATCAAATATATTGATTAAAAACAGTCAATGAAACTGGTGCTTTACATTATATCTGCAGAAGCTATTACGGGGACTAAAGCAGATAAAACGTAAATCATAATTCTTATAAAAGACCAGCTAAATGAGAAGAACAGCACTGTGCAGCAAGATGTGTTTGAGTGATGTGAGTCATCTAAAAAAAAGCACTGTTTTATAAGTGCTTCACACTGAGGAGTCCTTTCACGGTTATTTTCAAAGAGCTTTCTTTTAATTAAAAAAAAAAAACAATATAAAGAAACCAATGAAAAGGGATGTGGCAGAGAATAGACATGGACAAGAATACAAAAAGAGCAGGGTCTTTTAGTTCAACCTTCATCTTTTGTGGTGTTATCCTCTAGATCCTCATCGCTGTCTAAATCACTGTGAACCCTCTTGGCCATAGTATTTCTGCTTCTCTGCTCCTTAGCCCCCTTCTTTATCTGAACTGGTAATGGTTTCACTGGTTATAAAAAGAGAAAAAATATATGATAAGTCTAATGCAAAACACTACTGCAGACAAACAAAAATGTTACTCCTTTTTTCCATTCAGCCTAGTTATTAAAACACAGCCCTCACCTGCTGATGGAACAAACTGGTCTTCAGCTCCACCGCCATTATTGCTGTGACTGGCGCTAACCGTCTCTTTCTGTTCTTCATCTGTGACGATTCTCTGTCTTGCACTCTCAAAAACAGACTTAATGACAATAGAATCCTCATAGATCTGCAGTGATTAACACACACACACGCACACACATACACACACACACACACACACACACACACACACATGCGATCAGAGTTTTTATAACAGGAACCGTGGAGACTGTGAAAAAGTATTTTGCTGCTTGTGAATGAAAGAATTCCTCCTGAGATCCTTTCACCTGAGATCCCTCCAGATTATAAGTCTGAGCATTGTGACACAGGAGGAAAATGTCCTTCTCCAGATCTCCCACACTTCTGTACTTGTGATTGCGAACACGTTCCTATGAAATACAGTAATAAAAACAAACAGATAACAATAACAATAAAACTATAAAGTGATTTGGTTCATTATTTAATTAAGATGAAAAAAAGGACATTTTTAATGAGAAAAAAATAATACAATCTAAAGACC
>VVHJ01063803.1:0-22554 GCA_015107715.1 Tylochromis polylepis
GTCTCTAGCTTCACATGTCTGAGAACAGAATCACCAATTACCAGAGTTTGATTCCCGGCGGGTGTGTCACCGAGTGGGGAAAAACGGTTAGACACATGAACAGGTTGGTGGTGTACCTGGGGCTTCTGTTTAGGACTATGCTTCCTCCTCACCGTCACCCAGCCGCCCTCTTTCCCCAGCTGCTTGGGGTCTGCCGGGGAACAGCTAGCGGGGCCTACACTATCTTCGGCTGCACCAGCTACAGGGGCCTGGCTAGCTACGGGTGAATGAAGGGTGCGAAGCCGAGTCTCCAATTCAGTAATCCTGGCCTCCAGAGCTGCAAATATGCTACATTTGTTACAAGTATCATTACTGCTAAAGGAGGCCGATGAGTAACTAAACATCTGACACAAAGAGCAGGAAAGTGCAGGAGGGACAGGTGAAGAGGCTATGCTGCTAGCAAGTTGGCTACGAGCTAAGCTAAGCTAGCGAAACAGTACAGACACAGTGAGTGAAAACTTTGGCTATAAATTAAGTAGTGACTACACAGAAAGTGTGCTTCGGATGAAGCACGTGAAGATGAACTATAAAAAGGAATGTATCTAAAAGTTTTTAAATAAATTGCTAAGCAGATAAGCTACTCAAAAACACCACTGTGTTTGAGCAGGAACAGGAAGTGATACTCTACCGCAGAGAGAGCGAACACCAAGTGACAGCGCCACCAGCAAGATCAGGATCAAATGATCCTTTTTGCTCAAATGTAAATAAAAGCTGAGAAGTATTTTCTTTTTTCCACAATGATGCCTCTTGTACATCGTCTTATTATCTTTTGGGAGATGCCTGTGTCATTTACGGGCAAAAAAAACCTTGCTGGTTGAATAAAAGTAACTTTAAGTCAAAATTTGACAGGGCTATGGATAATTGAGGTTGACTGTGTGTATATATACATTTAAAACTCTTGTGTAAAGGCCATTGCCAGTGCACAACATGGCCAGTTCATTCAAATAAAATATACACAAGGCTTTGTGCTTGAGAAAAAAGCTATATAAAATGGTTAATCACCCAGTATATGCAGTCAATGTAATTGAAACATTTTCCATGCTAAAAATGCTGAATAATTTTTCTTATCAATTATTTTGTGTCAGTTATTTTTTCTAATTTACAATTTCACAAAAAAGCTGAAAAATCTGCTAAAGCAATGCTTGTCCTTGTTGGGCCATATAGCTTCTGTGCGTCTGTGCTTGTCCACTACCTGGATAAAGTGTGTGTGCTTTAGAATCCACTGTGTTAACCTGGATAGAATGTAGATTCAGAATGACAAAGATTAATCAGCTCTAACACGTATATTTCAGTATCTGAGTGCCAATTTAGTTCAATGCAGTGGAAAGCATTAGGTATTAACAGGCAGTCTGTCCAGTGGAGCATTTGATGCTTACCCATGCTCTATGTGGTTCTTAGTAGAATAGACGGACGCCATAAGGCAGATGTTTGCCCACGCTTATGTGTACTCTATTAAGGAGTCTCCAATATGTACCAGTTGTCTAAATGGCTCTTCTTTCTAGAGTGCAATATTGTTTTATTTGATGTTGTGCTTGTGTTTCTGTACATGCCCATATGCACCTTTTTTGTTGTACAGAGCACACACACACACACACACACACACACACACACACACACACACACACACACACACACACACACGTCTGCCTCTCTTTGCAGTCTGTTTCACCATAATTGCTAACACCCCCCTGCCCTCTGTTCACTTCACACATGACGTGGCCCACCTTTTCACCCATCTGTCAGAACTATTGTGAGTGAGTGAGTGTGTGTGTGTGTGTGTATGTGTGCATTGTGAGCTGTCATGCGAAGCTGGAGCGGTGTTGATCAGCAGGCCAAGCCAATGGCATATGGCCATGACCTGGGGTGCTGTGGCATGTAGGAATGCAGGATAGCGAACTGAATGGACAAGAGCTCATGCACATGGCTGCACGGATAAAGGCATGCCAACGTTGCATATGCAACTGATGAAGTGGGGTTTTGAGCACCCGTTTGTGTCTTTCTCTACCTCCTTCCTCTCTAACTGTTATCAGTGCCAACGCCTTGGTCCCATCTCTCAAAAAAAAGTGTGGGAGGAGTTGTCTATTGAGGATGTAAACTGAGTTTGCTGAGCTTGGCGTGCTCATATTTTAAGCTACATGTCCAAAAGCTCTCTTGTCAGGCAGGACTCACAGTGAAATATTGAGTAGACAACAGTGTTTCTGGGGGGTTTTTTGTTTTGTTTTTAATAATTCAAATAACATCTCTATCATAAGGCTTCTGTTGACCTCAAGTTTCTTGTGACAGATCCAAGGTAGAGTATAGACACACAGTCCCATTAGAACATTTAAATGCTGCCCTATTATTAAAGCCGGTGGTGTCTGGCAGATGTAACCGATCTATCCTTTGGCCCTTCATCTACTGAACTGTCTTTAGGCACTACTGAAACAGATCTGTAACTCTGAACTTGTCACTTATGGACAGCTAGGTAAACATCTGTTTTTGATGTAACCCAAACAATAATCATGTTTCTTATTAAAGCTTAGTTTTCTGTGCCTAAATCTTGACAGGTATTTTTAGTGACTAAACTTGACCGATGAGTAAACGCAAAAGCAAATAGCCAGTGAAGCAAATGAATCAGCAATACAAAGTGTATAAAAGTGTAGTGAAGAAAGTGGGGGAAAAAAGGCCCATATGAGCAGACAGTCTCCCACCTGAGACACTTACACCAACACCACTATTTCAAACTCCTAATGCAGATGTTTTCACTTATTAAAAAAGGACTATACATATGTGGTGTACACACTTCCATCTAAAAGACATGTGTATGTATTTCATGTCAGTGCCATCTGAGAGAAAACATGTTGGCACACACTTTATGCAGTAACTGGCCAGGTGCGTTAAAGTGTACATAGGCAGGATTTGAACAACTTTCCCAAACTCTCCGTGTATTCTTCAGTTTACTACATCCTTCATTTCTCATGTGTATACCTGAGTGCCAAACCCAGTTTCCTACTCCTGTGGGGAATTTGCATTATGCTTAGGATTATTGTCACGCTGGCTTTTGGTCTGTCTAAAGACATTCATGGAAAACTAAAATGACTGATTCATCTGGACTCTTTTGCTTCATTGCAAGCTGAGCATTGAATAATGATGACCTAGAGGTAATTCAAAGTAATATACCCCTGAGGATTTTTGCACATTTGACTGACAGATACAGTATGTTGAATATAGATATATCAGTAGTCTTTCAGCAGCTATTGTCATTATTTTTGTTATTTATTATTATTTTCTTTGTATGTGTTTAATAAATTACTGCCATCGTATTTTCTTCCTTAGTGGTTATAGTGATTAATTTCCTCTTACTTTACGCAGACTGCTGGTGCAGATTTTAATCCACTGATTTTACAATAACCGTATTATAACGATGCTTACAAAGGGATAGAATGTGAGTGCAAGTAAAAAGGAGAACATTGGCACTGCAGGCGATAAAGACTTAACCCTTGCTCCTCAGTATTTTGGATTAAATGTAGACTATTTATTACGAGCTGTTTGGGCATGGAGGATTAAGTGGTCCCTCACTTCTGCAAGAACAACTCTGGGATTGTCATGGGATAGAAGCAGTGCATTAGTACTGGTATTTATCATGCTGCTCACAGTGGGACCACAGAGAATGTGATCACTGAACAAGTTGACTTGACCTTTCCTTTAATTAGGATCTCAGGAAGGTTACAACTGGACAAAGAGCTGAAAAAGCAGCCCTGGTTTTATAGATATCCTGTGTCATGGTGCTTCTACCATCAAGTTCCTTATAGACTGGTGCCAGCAAGTGGTCTGAGCCTGACAAATCCTCAGACAGAAGAAGAAGCTTTTACCTCAATAGCTAAGGGGGAAAAGGACAGACAACCCAATTATCTTTAGAACCTCCTGTTCAAAAATATTTAATTGTTTCATTTGGTCAAACTTTTAATGTCAAACGATCAAACAAAATACAAGAGAGCGTGTGTGAAACTGCCGTGTGTGCTTTTGAGTCAGATGATCTACAAAATAAAATGTGTTCCCCTATTCTTTTTAAGCACTCTTTTGAAGAATTGACAAGCATCTTTAACACAGTAACGTTAAAAGATATTTTACGAGAAAATACTTTTTTTTTTTTAAGTTAGGTACATTTTTGTGTTGTGTTGTTTTGTAAAAATGTGTTATTATATTCTGTTTCGCAGTTGAACATTCACTTTGAGGTATTTCCACCATGGCTACAGTGGAATTTGAGAGACAAAATTGAACATAAAAAGAAGCAGAAAGAAAAATCACAACAGCTGACTTCTAATTTCAGAGAATGTCATTGCTAAAATACTTATATTCAGTAATGTATTTAACATTCACAGTCAGCAGCCACATACAGTACATATACTTCATACCTTTATACTTTCAGAGGTCAATCCTCAGCATCCAAAAAAATATACTATATATCATTATTTCATAAATAACTGCTTATACCTTCCCTTCCTTTTCATAGACCAAGTTTTAAAACCCTGCTGTTAGTTTATAATTCTGATGCTTTGTCTAGCTTTCCTCACCCAGCTGAATCAGCCAAATTTGATTAGTCCAGATAAACGAGAGACTGTTGATTACATAGACAAAGTTTGTACTAGTAAACAGGGTTCATTGCACTTGGTTCACATGTAGTAACAGGAATCCTGAATTAGTGAGTTTAATTCTATACTTCAACATTACATACATTCAGTGTCTCTGTCCCATGAGGTGTGCTGTGTATGTTGGCGCACAGTCATCAGATCATCAAGTACCACCGATCTAAATACCCTGAGCTCCTCTGTTAAATCCATGTGGGGATTTAGCGGTAAATTCCGATATTATTGCTAATGTTTGTTGCGATGTAAAGTTAACATAAGAGATGGTCTGGTAGTAATCAGGTCTGAGTGTGGCAAGTGTAGTTGTGGTTAATCAGTTAATTCATGATTTAATAAGCTTTTCCTCTGAATGAATAAATGGTTAAAAAACTGCATTTTGTATTTTTGACAAATACTTTTTTGCAGCCCTGCATCAATCCATCTAATTAATTAAAGTAATTAATAAACTGTCTTTTAATTAAACATTTTATTCTTTCAGCTGGTATTTAACGGTTTGAGAGCATATATAAATACAGAATAAGAATAAAGATAAAAATGTAGGCTTAGTCTACTTTTAAATTTGATATCAAGTCAGCAGGTACAAATTAGTTGCCCTGTTTTTGGATTATAACACTATAAAACTGTTTGCAGCCAAGTTACCATGGCAATATACCCTAGTAAGAAGTATCTTCATAGTGCTGAAACTCAGACGAGGATATGTCCTTCAGTGTGCATAATAAACAAATATAAACTAGATGGCTGGCTCTCCCTGAACCTGGTTCTGCTGCATATTTCTTCCTGTTAAAAAGTAGTTTTTCCTTCCCAGTGTTTCCAAGCACTTGCTTTTTAAGGAGGGTCATTTGATTTCTGGGGGTTTCCCTGTACCTTACAGTGTAAAGTGCCTTGAGGTGACTGCTCTTGTGATACAAAAGCAGTTTTACTAAAAACCCAAAATGCAACAGAAGAAAAATCCAACTACCCACAGGAGTACACAGAGAGAATCACACAAAGTTGCTATGAGAAAGACTGAAAGGGAAAGAGTGCTATTTTTACACATACGATAATCGGTGAAGTGGAAACAGCTGAGGGAATGAGACATAGGTGTAGACAATCTACATAATCATGGGGGGAAGTAAAACTCTAGGGAAAACACCAGAGATGGCCAACTACCAAAGTAACACAGGAACCAACTAAAACATAACTACTAAGCACAGCGACAAACTACACTGCACAAGGTACAGGGTACACTAGCAGGTACTGGGTACACTAAATATGAATAAACATGAATAAAATATTTTTTTTAAAAACCTAAACAGAAATCCAAACTTAGAAATTAATTAGGAAAACTAATTAAGAAGTCATCAAAATAGGATGAATTAGTAAGACGAACATAGATGATAACAACATGTTGTACATACATTGTACATAGAGAATTCCATTAACTTTCTGTTTTGTTAGAGGTTTACATGCACTCATCACAGACATCAGGGTCATTGTATTTTGGAGCGTTTAACATTTTCTGTGAAATATTGTTTTTCCAGGGTGGAATATTATGTATCATACAATTTAATGAATTTTAAAAACAAGAAAAAAAAACCCCAAAGTGTTAAACAGTTATTATTAATGCTAACCTGACTGGCGCACACAGTCAGGTTTAACTATTAGCAATATTAGCCATTACCTGATAGCCAGTTAGCCAGACTAGTTAGATAGAAGATGAATAATTATTGCAAACTGCACAACTCGCAGATGGAATATTGAGCCATGAGAGAGCAGATCACGGACACATGGAGAACCAGAGGGTTGCTGGCTGTGCAGAGCAGCAGGGGAACTGAAGCTGAACAGAGCAGAGAGTTCAGAGTGTGGAGAACTAATGTGAGCAAATGAAGAAGAGCGGAGCTGAGGACGTAAAGAGCTGCAGACTGTAGCGGAGCAGTGTGACTGGTGGATGGGAGAGAGGTTGCGGGCAGATGTAGACAGTATGATAAACTTTAATTTTTCTGCTTTTACATTAATTTATTAAAGTGTGTTTCCTATTTTGTTGTAGCCACCTGTGAGGTCATTGTTACAATACAGCCAGTGATCGGTGCAGTCTTTCAGTGAGCGCTCTGTTTATTATATCTTCTTTATTTAGCATAACTAATACGACTCTTTATCCAAATTTCTGAACGCTCTTCTTTTGAATTCTACAGTAATTAAAACAGTAATTAACCTAATAATACCATTACAGTGGTATTAGTTGTGCTTTAAAGGTTTGCTACATGGTGCCACTGGTTGACCCTCTTATGGTGGACTTTAGTTTTGTTCTCGCTTCCTTGGTTCTATCATATTAGAGGTTTTCAGATAATCAACATCACCACTGGGTGGCAGTATACTCCACCAGATTGATAGAGACTGTGGTTAGAGGTTCAAACTTGTTTCGGCCTGACTGAAAATGTAACAATGTAGGGGCCAGTGTACTGTGCTACTTTTCACTGCAGTTTTCATTTCTTTCAGCATAAAACCAAATGTTTTTGGTTTTTTTCAAATGCTTTAAAGGAATTGAAATCATGAGGAAGATGAGCACCCTCAGCTTTTTGTGCCATATAAAAAAATATGGAATTTGAACATTTAAAATTTCTAATGTGGATAAGTACAGGACCATCCTGTTTTCAGAAACATAAAGTTAAGAATCAGCAGTCAGCCCTACAAAATGGCTCTAACGTAATTAGTAAATGAAAGAAAATATGTCAGCATTATGGAGCGTAATATATAGATAGTATCACAAATAACCAGTTGAAATTGTCTGAACGTTGTGTAGCAATGCAGTTATCAGAACAGTAAACTGAGTAAGGAATCCATACCCATACAAGAGTATGCTGATCCTTTTATTGAACTTTTTATTAACCAATTTTGGGGTCTTATAACAGAGACTAAAACAGGCCAAACAGTTGTTGTAATATCTATACAATACTACTAAAAAATTACTAAATTGTAAAACAAACAAAAAAAATCAATGGCAATAAAGTCATGAGTCAAATTCATCTAAAATCCAGTTGTATTTATCTTTTCTGTTAACCTGAAAATGGAGGTGAATGGTGATGGGCACAGAGTCTACATAAAATGACTTCACAAAATTAGAATTTACAGCATTATCATAAGCGGGTTGTTGACATGACATCTATATTTTGGCTCATTAAATGTCCTAGTTATTGTCCTAGGAGACAGTAATATTTAGTATTATGTAGTATTATTTATTCAGTCTGTTAATGGAGTACAAAATAGCCATATAACACCATTTATTTATTTTTTCCCGATTTGTATATTTGTACATTTTATATTTTTGAATACAGTTCATATGTATATAGTGCTGCAGAACTGTGCACCTCACCCCCCTTTCTTTTCCCACATGTCTGCACTGAGTAGGAGATGCTCTGCATCTCATTGTACATGTGAATAATGACCATAAAAGACATTCTATTCTGTTCATTCTATGCTCTTTTGCAAAAGATGAGAAAACCGTTTCCAGAGTAGTAGCTGATTAATTTACTTTGATTAACAAACTGATTACTTGACGGCTTCTTTTAGCTGGTTCTACTGAGAATATTTGAAATGTGTTGAAATTCTTTAAGAATAAGATAAGGTTTCTCACCTCAGTGTTAATTTCTCAATACAGAGCATTTATAATGAGTCAGCAGTTATGACGTCTCCTGCAAATGAAAAGTTTTACTCGCTGTCTTGTGTGAAGCTGTTTGTTTAGTCAGAAGCAGAACAAGTCACAGCATGTTCTCAAAGGTCTCATGATACTGTTAGTGATCAGTAGTCCATATCTGGAAGTTCTCTCTGGGCACCGGAGACTAACAAGTTGCTCATAATGATTCAGACATGCTTTGCTTTAGAATGCTGCAGCACCGCTTACAGAGGTGGTTACACTCTCACAACTTCATCGTAACCTGCCGCAGGTGTGCGGCTGCGATTGAGAGCCGCAGATGGTGGGAGGTGGAAAAAGAGGAGGAGGGAAAGTGAAGACGAAGAAGTGCGTCCTTCTCTAGTTTCCCTGCAGCTACATGACCCGGGCTCTTTTGTCCTGCGAGCGCTGACTGACGGCCTGAATGGGGCCCTTTGAAGCAAGCTCCAGTTTTAATTAAGAGGGTTTGCCTCGCCTGGGCTGCTGATCTGTGAAAGCCATGGGGATAAATATTGAATGGGGTTCACCCGCTGGTTACTGCGCCCGAGGGATAAACAGGTGCTTTAGAGGGCAGGTATTTGCCAGGGCCCCTACCTGCACAGTGTGGTCATATCGGGAGGTGGGGGTGTTGGGTGTCATGTCTTCCAAGTTATTTGCTATTGAAGACCACCCTTACTGGAATGAATTCCAGGCCTCTCGAAAGCTGTGGAATGAGGAGCAAATTGGCATCCAGTGAGCGGCGCCAGTGATACCTCAGTGATCAACTGCCTGCAAGCCCCTCTGTGCCCTCTGACTGGCCCCCCGGAGTGTGAGATTTCCATCTCTCAGGTGTTGGCGGGGAGCAGAGCAACAGTAGCCTACCTGTGAATATTCGGAGGTGTTCGATAACACCGCTGACCTCTGTTCTGTCAATTCCAGAGCTTTCACTGCTGCATACACTTACACCTGGCAGAGTAGGTGTGCCTGGTAGGCTTAGTATACCAAAGCAGCTGAAAGTACATCTGTACCTATAAATGCAATGTTAAGAAGAGCATTAGGTGAGCATAAGGGTATTCCCACAGGTAGCGGCCCACACAGAGTAACACCAACGGAACTGTTCCATGTTCAGAAGAGTACTATGTTGAGGACTATGTTGTTGTTGCTGAGCAGAGTTGGTGCCCCTCTTGCCCTTTTTGCCAGTTATCTACATTCCTTTCTAGGGGTGTCTGCTCTGGGCTATGGGGCCAGGCTTGAAGCCTTGTTGTCCTGGCATCTCGGGAGGCAGCCGCGTAAAAGGATACTCTTGTGTCAGCTGTTTCCTGCTGCAGCTTTTCACAAGGGCCTCTATTCATCAGCCAGCCCTTCTGCACTGCTCCAGCCCACCCCTCCTCCCCCCACCTGCCAATGAATAAGTAATTATTGGCCATCTTGGGGCAGGATATTTGGATGGCTCTATTTAATGTGGCAGCAGCAGGTAAGGTGATCGGGCCCAGGGCCCAGACTGTGGAGCATAACTGTTTCAGCAGAGAAAGGTAACTTGAACTGGTGTTGGGGCCCTGCAGCACCTCTGTTTATTTTTCACATGGGCTCAGGGCTCGTTATCCCTCTTAACTCTGAGAGGCGGCTCTCTAAGGGCTTTCTTTGGCCTACACTCCAACACACATTGTAATATTTGATGGGCAAACATGTTAGGAAAATCTGAGCCGCTGGGTAACTGGAGCTGCTCGTCTGTCATCAGAAGTGCTACCTCCTCATCCTCGTGATAAGCTGCAATGCATGACATCACATACCATTCATTCTTACGTGGAACCTTCATATAATTTGCACAGAACTCAGACATAAACATGTTAGCCACCATTGTGAGCTATATTTATTTTGTGCTAACAAAAAATATGATATCATGTAGTGGATAAGGTGTCTGTGACAGTGATGACCTTTTGGTCTTATACTGTTAGCTAGTTAACAATTTAAAGGGCTGTCATGTCAGTAAAGATCTCTGCTGCTCTTAAACAGCTTTATTCATTAGCACAGTGTGAAACTAGTGAATGAACTTTTAAAGGACAAGGAGCACTTCATCCTCTTTTAATTCTGAATTGAAAGGATAAAATACTCTTCCTCTGGATTGCAGTCTCAGTATAGAGAACTATTCTGCTTTTCTTTGTTTTTTGTCGTGTACTGTGTGTGTTATTAGAATAGTGGAGCTCATATCAAACACAGCATGTTTAAGAATTTTTTACGAGCCAAAAACTTAAGCTTCAGACTGCCCCATATGCTCTGTTCTGACCTTCTGTTTGTGAACTACAGCAAAAAATGGCCTTAAAAGAAGAGAAGTTTAAAAGACTAAGGATGAATGGAAGGACCACCCAGGCTTAGCATAAGATAAATAGGGTTTATTTTGATGCATGAAAAATGCAAAGCTACTCTAGTAGGGCCTAGGAAAATAACCATGGAGATGGAAATGAGCAGAATGCATCCACTCCAAGTTAGATGTCTGAAAAGTTAGATTTCTAGATCATAGCATTTTATATATGTTAAGCAATTGTGACATCTGCTGCAAATCAGATCAGTTCATCAGAGCATGATTCAGTGTTTTAGCACTACTGAATTTATAGAATTTAAACTTTGCATATCCCCTATAAGACCAGCAGAAACACCTCTAATGTTGTTAAACTGAACACAGATCTGTTTGAGTGTTCTAGGTTTGGCTGGCGGATGATGTTAGAGAGCCATGAAGATATAGAGCAAACAAATTAATACCTAATGGCTCTAACACAATTATAATGACAGATGCTGCTTCTTTAGGAAGAGATTAGTTAGTGAATTTTGCTGACGTGACATAAAATATAATGTTAATAATCTCCATAACCTAACTCTGTGTTCTCCAGTGCAAAGCTAACAGGTAGAGGGCGACTTGAGACGATTATACATTGTGATTGAAACGTTTCCGATGCAAAAAGTAGGACCAAAACAGGTCTGACTACATAAGTCACATATTAACTGAACTGAAATTCTATTCTACAGTCAGCAAATGAGTTTAAAGAGAACTTTGTGTGCTTTCTATCCGAAGTGTGATTGATTCTTGCTATTTAAAATCAGCTGGGATGTGTTTTAAAAATAAAATACGGCACAGAAAATGTTTCTACTCCTACAAAGAGTAAAAATCTTATACCAAAAAAGTCTTCTAGAAATAAATGAATTCAAGTGAATTACATAAATATTTTTGTAACTCACCTTTTCATCAGTTCGTCAGACTACTTGTAACTTTATTTTCAGTGAGACTAGATTAATATTAAAGTGCAATCTGGATCATTTACTTTGGTTACTGCTGCTGATAACATTGATAATGATTTGTACACTCCTGGTTGGAGAAGCCAATGATTTTACATTATATGCGTGAGTGATCAAAGAGTAGAGGACTTAAAAAAGGAGCAAAAAACAACCTGAACACATAAGGAGGATCAGTTTCATAAGCGCCGCCGGCTACACTTCACCTGTGACCCGGAGGAAAAAAGGATCCACTGCGTCGCTGGACAGCCAATTAGAGTTTTTTCAGCCACCACAATGGTGACCTATCATCTTTCAGAGAAAGAAAAGGTCACCTGGTGCAAAGTGACAGGACACCTTATGTACGGATACACATTCTTTCTGCTTGTCTGTGTGGTTATCAAAAGACCAATTCAGTCATTGGATAATGGTGTCGAGTCAGTTGTGATATTTCTCATAATTCATTGAAAACTTTCACATTCATAATATTAGGCCAAAGCAAGCAATAATGGAGAAGAAAATGTGTCTTGTTTATTCTAGAAAATCCAGAATTAAAGCAAGGAGATGAGATTTAAGACTGCAATATTAGTGGCCCTGTGTATTTCTGCTGTGCCACCAGTGATATTTATCATAAAGCAACAGTTCAAAGTGTGAACCGTTGGTGGTTGGCATTGGATTTCATTCCAGTCATATGTTTTTTTTGTTTGTTTTTTTCAGTTCCTGAAGCAACATCTAGTTCACGCTGTTAAACAAAAGTGACCATTTTTAGTATTTATGTTATTTTCTCCCACTAGGCTCCTGAACGTTGTTCACAGTGCCCGTGCGGTTCAACCGAGGATGGAGTGAAGGATAAAGAGAAAGATGGCAGAAGAAAGACTCCTAAGATCTTCTTTGGCACTCGCACACATAAACAAATAACTCAGATCACCCATGAGCTGAAGCGCACCATTTACTGTGGTGTTCCTATGACCATCTTATCCAGCAGAGATCACACCTGTGTCAACCCAGATGTGGTACCTCACACAAACCGCAATGAACGCTGCAAGGATCTGCTGGAGGCCAAGGATGTGAGGATGAGCACTGACACACACACACACAGTCTGTCTCACAGTGAGTCTTACAGTGAGTCTTAACTGTCCTGCATCATGTATTAAGCAGATTCATTTGTCGCTCTGAGGCGACAAATTGAGTCAAACTTGCTTGCAGACTTGCTTAATTGCAGTATTCCAACAAGCTAGCAGCTTATTTCCCGTGCCTGATTCATCCCAAAGGTTATATTTCCTTTTGGTAATTCAATAGACTGCCAACAGTATCAACCCAGAGGAGCAATTATGCGTTTGTTGGTGAAGAGCACTCTTTTTAATGCTCTGTCAGAGCCACTGAGGAAGATGCTTTTTAGAGGCATGAGACACTTGTAATCTCCTATACTGTGCAGAGTTTAGGCCCCTACTGTAGTAAGGTCAATTACAGTGTGTTACGGTGTTTCCTTCCCATGACAATTGTCTCACTTTGCCATATGAAATGGCTGACCCAGCCTTGACCCCTTACTAGAGTGTGTGTCAGTGATACAATGTGTCTTCATCACCTCAGGATCAGGTCTAGTCAGTGTCTGGTTATCATGTTGTACACACATGATATTCATCGTTCAGCTAATGCCACCATTAGTCATAACACCCTGCAACTGCTTGAGAGCTGTCTTGACTTTCTTGAAGGTCATTAAGCCTCCAACTCACCTCTCACAGAGCAGACAGGCTTCAGTGTCAGCAGAGTGTCCAAGGCTAGGACAGCCCTTTGACTGGCTGACTGTTTCATCCAGAGATTATTTTTATTATTGTGTCAGAGGTTAACTTTGCGCAGTATTTGTGTGACACTGACGCCTTGAGCTGTTAAATTCGTGAAGGACAGGGTGGGACGTCGAAAGCCGTGCTTTGCTGACAGAGTAATTGAGGGCTGGTACATGAGATGCTGCTTCTTTACACATCGCCTACAGTCACTGTATGAGTGAGGACATTTAAGCTGCTACAATAGCTGGAACACCTGATCAGAGGCAGCCTCTGAAATACTGTATGTCACCTCTGGACAAATTGGAAACTTGAGAATAGAGAAATGTTAGCTATTGTAACTGTGTGGAGTAGCTGTGAAAAAGTAAAAATAAAGCATTAGCTTCAGGTTGAAATCAGTTTGTTTGTTTGTTTTTTTTGTAGTTTTTACATGTATTTATACGTGTTGAGACGTGACACGAAAACAGGTTGTAGCTCTCACAATGAATTTTAAATGGAAAAGCTTAAAACTTTGGGTTTTTGACTCAGAAAAATCAAGACATTCGAGGATGTAATGTTGGACTTCTTTTTCAATGTTTTAAGAAATCTTACAGTCCCAGTTTTAAAAATGAACGTTTCAGTTAGTAACATGTAGGAGATGTTATACCTTGTTATAATACTATACGTGTATTACAGGGAAGGTCCTGCCGCTACTACCATGGTGTGCAGAGGATGCGGGACCAGAACACTCTACAACACGTCCATGGATTGCAGGCAGCCTGGGACATTGAGGACCTGGTGACTCTGGGCAAACGGCTTCGCTCATGCTCTTACTTTGCTGCCCGTGAACTTATGCAGGGAGCCTGGATTATCTTCTGCCCATATAATTACCTGCTGGACCCAATGATCAGAGAAAGTGTGAGTAGAGTTTGGAAGAGCAGGAGGAGGAGCTTTGAACTGTCAGGAAGTGCTTGAGTACTAGCACCAGGGACTTTTGTTCTTTGGCACTTTCCTCTATTGCTCATGTGAAGCCAGGACCCTGTGGACAAAATTGTAATTTCCCTCTTCCACTGATTTCTGTGGCATTGATGTATCAGCCACTCCATCTGTCAGTTTTATTCCTGCATTAGCCATCCTTGAAGAAAGACACTTGAAAAAAATTTGCTCAATATTCTTATCACTGCTCAGAATCACTCAGATACCATGTCCAAACTCAGATTTGGATTTGTAGATGTAAGGTCCCAAATAAAAGTTTTTTTTATTAACAGTCTCATCACTGAAAATGAACTAGATTTAATGTTTGTTGAAACCTGGCTCTGAGAGGATGGTGTGGCATCTATAAATGAAACCCGTCTCCTATATTTGAATGCTTTACAAGCTGTGCGACAGGATTGTAAAGGTGGCAGCATTGCAATTCTCCATTCAAACTAACTTGTATGTAAAACCATGGACCTTAGTATTTGAATACTTAGCTGTTGATTTGAAAATTGAATCAAACGTCTTCATTATTGAAATTTGCAGACCACCGAACATTAATCCTTCCGCAGCTGTCAGTATTAATGGTGTTTGTTACTACTCAGTATGAAAGTATAAGTTTGAATGGAGGTTTCAATGATCATGTAAAGAACAGTAATGAGGCAGTACATTAATGGGCTATGACACCAATGTTGTAGTTTCTACTACTGTTTTGTCTTTCCCTTGATATTTGTTGATGCCTGTGAATCGCTTTGAACGTGTACATTTCAAACTGGGCTATACAAATAAATTTGAGTAAATTCCTCTCACCAACAAACCAGATCGTAGATTGAAGCAGCTAACCATTGATTCTGTCCTCTTATTTTCAATATCCACCAGATGGAGATTGACCTCAGAGGCCAGATATTGGTACTGGATGAGGCCCATAACATTGAGGACTGTGCAAGGGAGAGCGCCAGCTACACATTGGACTACAACAGTCTGCTGATGTCCAGAGACGAGCTGGACAGCATGGTCAGCAACAACATCCGACGTTCCAAACATGAGCCACTCAGGGACTTCTCCTACAGTCTGATCAAGTCAGTGACTGCATTTATCTCTCTGCATATCCTAATGCAAGCGCGCGCGTGTGCGCGCACGCACACACACACACACACACACACACACACACACACACACACACACACACACACACACACACACACACACACACTCAGGATGTCTTTTGATTCTCACTCCAGCTGGATCCAGGAGAGCCAAAGCCTGATGTCTGACCGGGGCTATGAGACTGCCGGTAAAGTCTGGAGTGGGAAGGATATAGTGAACATCTTTCACACTTTGGGCATCACTGTGGACACCTTCAACATTCTGAAGGTATACACAGCATATCGCATAGGATGGTATTTGTAGTGGGACCAGAATGGTCAGTACCAAACTGTTGAAGAGCAACTGCACAAGTGGTTTTGCAACATTAATTCATTCTAACATAGAGCATCCTGTAATAATGATGAAGCTGTCATGTTTGAACTGTCTGTGTGTTTACAGTCTGTGCTCTCCAGTCACAATGACAGGACAGAAGGTTCAGAAGAGTGGGCTGTCTTTACTACATATAATTAAAATGCTACCCTGAATATAAAATGGATGGATGGATCTTTTTTTCTCTGTGCAGAGTGGTTGATGTGGCTTCATTTGCCATGCATTTTCAAATTGCAGATGCTTGTAAACGTAGCTACAGCCACCAGCCAACCCCACTTTCTCTTATCAGCTTATTGAGTGTTGAAAAGTGGGTAATAAGCACCCCCCCATCTAAGTTAATTTAAACTTAATTTTTTTATTAGTGTGATCAGAAATGATTGATTTTTTTTTTTTGCTCATGTTTAATATATTAAATATTTTAATCTGTAGGGACATTACCACAGCTGCTTATTTAATAAAGTAGGTGAAATAAGGATCAATCAATCCTGCTTAGTATGAAGCTGGCCTAAAAAAAAAAGCGATCCAAGCTTGCCAGTATGTCAGAAGTAACCATTAGTACTACTATGTCTTTATTTTACTCCAACAACAATTTCAGTATGGGTACTGATGAGTATCTGTATCAGTAAAACCCTAATATTACCCATCCAGGACCCGCATACTTTCAAACATGACTTACCTAATTGGTTCAGTGGTTATTTGCTAATTTATCGTCTTCATTCACAAGAGTTTCTACCATGCAACCATTTAACAGTTAAGATCTGGATAACACTGTTTTGTTCTTGCATTTTGTTTCTATGTGACAGCAAAACCTAGCAGCAGTCTTGGAGAAGGAGGAGCGTGTTGGAATTGTTAATGGGAGAGAAAACGTGGTGCAGATTCCAACCATCAGCCCACCTACTTCAACTGTGCTCAAAAACCTCTTCATGGTGCTAGACTTCCTCTTCAGAGACAGCTGCAGGTCAGAGGCAGCCTCTGGATGTTAGCTAAGTGATGCCACTGCCATAGATGAATTCTTCTTATTCTGGTTTGTAGAATAGAACTGCTAATCACTTGTTCTGTGTGTGTCCGTAGATTTGCTGAAGACTACCGTGTTGCTCTGCAGAAGAGCTATGCTTGGACAAATCAGGTTCCTCCCAATGTCCCCGATGCCCAGGGCTTTGTAGTTCGGCCACGTTATAGACGCCAGCCTGTCCGGGTTAAGACTGAAGTCCTGACACTGAGCTTCTGGTGCCTTAACCCTGCTGTGGTGAGACGGTCGACTTGGCTGACTTAGGGTCCCATTGATAACTGATTACTAAAGGCTACCCACAGAATTCCCCGCCCCAATAACTTTAATAAAAGAAGGATTACCAGTTTGTCCATTACATCATGTATTTCGGCCATGGCAGACATGATCTCTCTCTCTGTGTTTGTACCTCCAAGGCTTTTTCTGACTTGAGTGGGTCTGTGCACAGCATTGTGTTGACCTCTGGAACCCTGTCGCCCATGGACTCCTTTTCCTCTGAACTTGGTGTGAAATTCACCATCCAGCTCGAGGCCAACCATGTGATCAATAAGTCTCAGGTGAGTAGGTTTACCCATAGAATCTCATTATGACTGCTCTGACAAAGTGTATCAATGTACAGACAAATATGTAGTGAGCAGTTCCACAAGGCGAACACAACATGAGTCTTTCTGACCTCAGCTCTAATTTAATGATAGCACGCTACGACTTAACAAAGTATTTTCTCCACATCCACTGTTCCACTTTTGTCCAGCAGATGTCATCTAAACCTCAAAAACTGGAGCGCACTTGCTCTTGATGTATTGTGGATCTTGATATTGATAATGATAAAGGCGATGTTTAATATGATTACAGAGAATGCTGACAAACCAACCTTTGATAACTTGGCACACTAATCAAGCAGCACACACGAGAATGAAACAGTAAATCACGTTTGTGTTTTTGGTCTTTGATAGGAAATATCTCTGATCTCCGCAGGTTTGGGTGGGCACTGTTGGCACAGGACCCCAAGGCAGAAAGCTCTGTGCCACCTTTCAGAACGCAGAGACATTTGCCTTCCAGGACGAAGTGGGTGGCCTGCTACTCCATGTCTGCCAGGTCATGGCCAAGGGTGTGCTGTGCTTTTTGCCTTCCTACAAGGTATATGTGCCATTTAAACGTTCTCCTCCTTTGTACATTTGGAACACTTCTTTACAATGCCTTCACAATTTTTTTCATAAAATAGTTTATGAACGTATTATTTTAATAATTAAAATAATTGTAAACTGTACTCCCACAGAGGTCGATTATTTTGTTAATAGTTTTAACAGTAATAGTAATTTACTCTCTTCATTGGCTCACTGTTAAATCCAGAATTGAATTTAAACTCTTTCTCCTCACATACAAGGTCTTGAATAATCAGGCCGCAACTTAAAGACATCTTAAAACCATATCACCCCATTAGAGCACTTCGCTCTCGCACTGCAGGCTTACTTGCTGTTCCTAGAGTATTTAAAAGTAGAATGGGAGGCAGAGCCTTCAGTTTTCAGGCCCCTCTTCTGTGGAACCAGCTTCCAGTTTGGATTCATGACACGGACACCTTTTAAGATTATATTTAAAACTTTCCTTTTTGCTAAAGCATATAGTTAGAGCTGGATCAGGTGACCCTGAACCCTCCCTTAGTTATGCTGCAATAGGGCTAGACTGCTGGGGGATTCCCATGACGCACTGAGTATTTCATCTTCACTCAGCCCTTTTCACTCACAGTGTTTCTATATACCACTCGGCATTTAGTCATTAGCGAGGCATGTGTCTTTTGTCCTGTCTTCCTCTCCTCACCCCCAGCTGGTTGTGTTAAAAGTCACCTGTTAAAAGGGAGTTTTTCCTTCCCACTGTCGCCAAGTGCTTTCTCTGTATTATTGTAGGATTGTAACCTTACAATATTTTTTTTTTTAATTGTGAGACAAACAGCTCATGTTACCAATGTGTAGACAGTTTAGTGTGTAAAAGCCCTTTAAATCTTTGGATCTTATAGTAATAATTTGCCATGCAATTCAAAACAGTCAGTTAGCATTTTTTGTAGATGCTTCAGAACTCGATTTTGTCAGTTATAATCTACAGTCCTGCTTCTGACTCCTGTGTGTAATAGAATAGAGTTTAGAAAGTACTTATCTTAGTAATTATTATTTCTTCTTACTATTAAACATTATTTATTAAGGTTGGGTAAAAAAAAATCCTGCACAAAGGAATAGTTCCATAAAAACACAATACAGTACAGATGAAAATAAAACCACTTCTAAAGTCTCTTATGTGAAACATTCCTGAAGCGTTGTCCGAAAAGTGAACATGTTTAGACAGTTGTACTCCATGTTTTAGCTGTAACAGTATTTTTTCATTATTTTTACTTATAATCACAAGGAAACAATCTGTTTTGTGTGGAGGCATCCTCTGCATGATGTTAAATTTACACGGAAAATGAATCATTTCATTGCATTTCCATCCGTTTGTGCTTGGAACATTAAGTTCTATAGTTCAACACTGGGAGGCGCTAGAGACCACAAAGTTAGGTAATGTGTAACGCTTTGGTTGTTTAATGGCATGTATAAGAACATGTGACACACAAAGGTTACCTCTTTAAGGGACAGCATTCCTTCCACTCCCACTGTGAAGATGCTGCTGTATCACATGTTCCAATAGCTCTCTGCTCATCAATAGAGGTACTTGTAAGGATCTTGTTAAATGGCTTCAACCTCACAGAAGTGTATTCTCTTTCAGCTAATGATGCTGCTTCTGAGAGCACACTCATAGACACTTTGTCCCCCTATGTTTGTCATTCATTTTTGCCCTTGAATCATTAATGTCCACTGTAGCTCAGTTGTCACACTAGCTTACCGAGAGCCAAATGGATTTCGTACGACATCGTGTGTGTTTGTCCACTACCAAAGTGTTACATGTAACTTAAGTTAGCATACTGACTGTAGGAAACCATATGAAAGTCAATCTAAATGTTTTTAAATCCACCTGACATATTTATTTTAGAATAAAGTCCTCTCACTTATTGTACTATCACCTTTTATGGTTTTTCTTATTTTCAGTCATATGTAGTGTTCCATTGGTAGAGGTTCATATTAAATATGGCTAAAAGGTCAGAAGTACAACATATGCACAATTCCTGTGTGTTAAAAGTTAAAACAGAGTTATTTTCTACTCTTGGTTCTGTATATTGTATGTCATTGAGACCGGCTATCCTTATGTGGTTATCTCAGGTGCATAGTTCTGGCTGTGAGCACAGACTCTGCATCCAGGCACATCCACGGAGCAGTAAAATCTTTAAATACTTGATGGCTCTGACTTTTATTAGAATGACCAAAGCTGTCAATCATGTCAGACTCATTTTGAGTAATGATATGATCCATATTGTGCTTTTTAGCCTTCACTCCTGCAAAGAGAAAAAACAAAAACAAACCGCATTATGTTAACTTTTTGCAGGCCTCAAATCATATGCAATTATTTTTACAAATACATCATCCACTTTATCTTTTAAAACCTAAATCTTACTAATTCAGTCAACATCACTGGCATTCAAAGCACTCATTTGTGGGCCACCACTCCTGCTGTTGTTTTCTCCACTCACATCCTGTTTGAAATGGAAATGCATAATGTCATGGAAGCCAGCCGTCACTGATGTCTTGTTTTGCTGTGATGAGTCAAACAGAGGACTTTCACAGCTGTGCTTTGCCTTTGGGATTTTTGTCTTTTGCCTTTGGCACGTGTGCGCGGTCCATGTTGGACTTAAATTTCAGCATGTCCCACGCAGTGATCACTGATTTGATTTCTCTGCAGTCCTTGTTGGCTTGCTATCCAGTTGCACTCTTAAAGAGCTGATGACACCAGCTTGCAAACTGTGAGGGAAAGCTAAGACTCTGAGCCTTGTTGTTTTCTCATTTTACCTTCCTTTTTGTCAGCCTCTGATGCCAACCAAGGAGCGACTATGAGCTGTGGGATGTTTTTTTATTATTGATAGCCATGTAGGAGTCTTCTATCTCTCTCTCTGTGCTGATGCATAAATATTTAATCTGCAGTCAGCTCTTAAAGATGAGGAGATGAGAGGATATGAAGGGCTGGGGTATTAATTGGAGTCCATGGAGGCCTCGTTGGTGCCGCTGAGTCCCGTCTGGCCTGTGATGTGCACGTTTTATGTGCGTGTAGTCAACAGAAAGGTCATCTTCAGACATCCCTGTTCAGTGTGTCTAGGTGATGCCTATCAACCCCTCGTGCAAAGCTGCTTCTGTGATAGATAGAGAGAGCAGTGAGGCGAGTGTGCCTGCAGTGTCAAAGAAGTGTCCCTCAAGACTCTGCTGCCCTCACATTCACACACATAAGCACATACAAGTCAACAGTACACAAGTTGCATTAGTTTTAGGTTGGTTTTTGTTTTGTTTTTTTGAAGCTATTATTTGGAATTTGCTATCAAGTGTGTGTCTGGCTTGAGAAAACTTAATAGAGTGGTGGGCATTAGCATGCTGGTCAGTATGCGTTTTATAAAGAAACATATAGACACAACGTAAGCCCACAATCACAGTCACATGCACAGTTTCCCTTAGAGGCTGTGGGTTTTTTTTTTTAACACTTAGGCTTCAACTGTCCCCCAGTTAATACCCATTAAAACCACAGCAGGCTTTGCTGTCTGGTCTCAGCCACCAAAAGAACAGACCGATGCTTCACAGGAGAGGGGGACTGATGGTTTATTAAAAGAAAAAAGGAGAGCTTTGCTGAGGTGAAAAGATGGTGGGGAATAAAAGATGCTTTTAAAGGAGATTGAGATAAGGGCCATTAGGTGATGTCGCCTCACTGTCTGTGCGAAGACGCACCCAGCGCTGGCGCCTCGGCTCTGCCGAGTTTGTGTCAAATCAAAGTCAAAGCGGACTACGGAGCAAACACCCAGCAACACCACTGTCCTCAGCAGCACCAATCACAGCTCCACATGTGAGGCTGTTTCTGTCTGTTTTAGGGAGCATATTAGATTCATGGGTCAGTGTAGCATATCACTCCTGGCTTTTTTAGAGCCAAGATGATGTTTTATTTGAGTTTTTACAGTGGAAACTTCAGGGTTACTGCTGTTTGACTAAACTGGGGCCTTTTTTTCCCCCCCTTTTCTTTTTTTTTTTGGGAAGGCTCATATTTTCAGAGTTAAATAGCACGTAGGGTGCCTGAGTCATCGGTTTGTTAACTCCGTAATCCACTGTACCTATGATTTGTTCATGTCACTGTGACTGAAATAAATGAAATAAAACAAAGTATACAATGGAAAAAATGCAGATCATATAAAAACAAATATAGGGCAGTGCTGCTTTGCCTTTCGGATAATAAACACGATCGTCACAGTTTTCCAAGGCTTGAGATGGCAACTCCAAAACCGAAAGATAGGAATCTCTAATATGTTGATGTGATGAATAATAAACCTAAGTACTGTACAACCTGATGCTTTAGTTCTCTTAAAAATGTTTTTAATTAAAAGCATATTGGTGAAGCACACTGTGTTATGTCATTTTACCTTTACTTCCACACTGTCAGGGTTTTTCCTACATATAAAACAAACACAAAATTCCTTCCTTGACCTTACTTCATATAAGATCTTTGGTTTTGCTTGGTTTTTTTAAAAAGTTATATTTACTCAAGCATGAAGTACATTTTTGCTTACCAGATGGCAAGAAAATATTGCACAGACTTGTGTTAGGTAAGCTAAAAAAGATGCACTGTGATTATGTGTGTACACCCCCCCCCCCCCCCAACCCCCATCCCCACCCC
>VVHJ01063804.1:4765-15806 GCA_015107715.1 Tylochromis polylepis
TGCAGAGGTCCTGAAAAAGAAGGGCCAACACTGCAAATACTGACTCTTTGCATAAATGTCATGTAATTGTCAATAAAAGCCTTTGAAACATATGAAGTGCTTGTTGTTGTATTTCAGTACATCACAGAAACAACTGACACAAAGATCTAAAAGCAGTTTAGCAGCAAACTTTGTGAAAACTAATATTTGTGTCATTCTCAAAACTTTTGGCCACGACTATACAAGTGAATTGGTGCACCAAGTGTAATTTCCACATTGCCATATGGACAGATTGATAGATCTAAAAATAGCCAGCTGGAATGTTAAGGGACTGAATAATGTAATTAAGAAAAATACAATTTTAACTTATTTAGAGTTATCCAACTTGACATAGCTTTCATTCAGGAAACATATGCGTAAGCTAGAACCCTAACCCTGGAACGGGCAAAAGTGGAGGGGTGTCTGTTTTGATTCATAAAGCAGTTAATTTCACTGAGACAAAAGTAATAGTAGATAAGGAGGGTAGATGTGTACTAGTTCATGGACAATTATTAGACACACCAGTAATTTTATGTAATATTTATGCTCCCAATTCAGACATGCCTACATTATTCACGTTTTATCACAGCTTCTTTTCGAATCTGATGGTGCACAAATAATAGTAGGTGGAGACTAGCTAGTAGTGAGTATTCCTTCTTCTCCCCGCCTCACAATGTTTACACTAGAATTGCCTACTTCCTCATTTCAGAAGCACTGATGAATAATTCCGTTGACTCAAGTATAGGTAATATAGTAATCTCGGATCATGCACCAATTTTTCTATGCCTTAAAAACATTTCACAGACCCCCAAAAGTTGTAGGTGGCATTTGAACGTTATTTACTCAAATAACGTTATTACATGTTATTTATTACACATTATCACATGTTAATAACGTGTTATTTACTAAAATGATTAGGGATGAAATACAATTTTTTTAAGCAGAAAAACAATTGAGATGACACTACACTGGCTATCAGGTGGGATGCTATGAAAGCTTATTTGAGAGGGAGGATATTTCCTATGCTTCCTTTAAGAAGAAGACAGCTAATGAAAATATATCACCACACTGGAGTCTGAGCTAAAAATCCTTGAGGCTTTACAGTCTTACACTAAGGACAGGGCTATGTTAAATAAAATCATTCATGTTAAATATAAGTTGAACACACTGTGTAATAAAAAGGCAGAATGTGTTCTGTTTCGTACGAACCACACTTATTGGGAAATGGGTGAAAAACCAGGCCGGCTCTTGACATATCATCTCAAACAGACAGTATGAATCACATTCCGGGTATACGACAATCGGAGGACACCACTTTAACCTAAACTAGGCAGATAAATGACGGATTCCCAGCTTTTTACAGTAACCTTTACTATATGCAAAACAATTTGGATGAACGGGAATTTGATATCTTTTTTATGGATCTAAATTTGCCACAACTTTCTGTTAGTGATCGAGAGTTTTTAGAGGCTCCAATAAAAGTAGAGGAGTTCGCTCATGCAATTAAGAGTATGCCACTTAATAAGGCCCCAGGACTGGACGGGACAGTCCTTTGTTGCTTGAAGTCTGTAGTGATGCCTTCACTGTGTGTTCATTACCTCAGTCAGTGCACTCTGCACTTATAACTTTTATTCATAAAGCAGGAAAGTACACTCTTGATCCAAGTGGGTATCGTCCTATCTCTTTGCTCAACTGTGATCAAAGATGCTAGCAGGTCGATTGAGAACAGTAACAGCAAAAATAATGCATGCAGACCAGTCTGGTTTCATTCCGAATCGCTATGGATCTGACAATATTAGACGGTCGGTTCATCTACAAAACCATGTATATGATTCAACACACCCCACAACTGCCTACTGGATGCTGCAAAAGCCTTTGATTGTGTTGAATGGGATTATTTGTTTATGACATTTGAAAAATTTGGCTTTAGTGATAATTTTATTAGATAAAGACCTTATATGATGCGCCTTCCGCCTATGTTTTGACAAATGGGCTTTTATCGGACCTGTTTTATTTGCAGAGATCCATGAGTCAAGGTTGCCCTCTCAGCCCTGGGTTGTTTGTAATTGCCATATAACCTTTGGCACAAAAGCTGAGAAATAACACAGAGGTTCATGGGATCACTGTGGGCAATAATCAGCATAAACTGCTTTTATACGTAGATGCTATGTTAGTATTTCTAACACAGCCTGGTGAGTCTATTCCAGCCATATTACAATGCATAGAACATTTTACATTATTAGCAGGGTATCGTGTTAACTGGGGCAAATCAGAGACAATGCCCATGTCAGGAGGCTGCCCTTATACTTTATTCAAACAGTGGAAATTTCCACGAATGGTCTGAGATACTTGGGTATACAAATTACCTCCGACTATACCAATATGGTTAAAGCAAACATTAGACCAATGCTTGAAAAAACAAAAATAGATTTTGGGAGATGGAGATACACCTTGCACTATGGGGTAAAATCAGCTATATTAAGATGATGAGTGCACCTGTGATTTGTTATATAATATGTAATACATATTCAAGATTCTTCTTTTAAAGAACTGGATGGTTTTATTTGGCAGTTTCTCTGGGGAAATTCACCGCACCACCTGAGTCTTAGGAAGCTTTAAACATGCGTGAAGAGACGGGGGTTTTCCCTGCCTAATTTCAAATGGTATCACTAGGCGATGAATGTGAAACAGCTCAGAGCTTGGTTACCTAGTGCACCACACAAACCCATTTGGTCCCAAATAGAAACAGAAACAAATGTGTGTATCTCTCCTTGGCTGAAGTTGTTTGGTACCAGTCACAAACCTAACCATCGTATAATTGCAACTGCAAAGACATGATGTAAATTACACAGGGCAGGTTGTTGGGACTTTATTATTATTTATTACCTTATTAGTACATTATTACCTTTAGCACCTTTATGGAATAATAACAGAATTTTAGTTGGTGGGACACCAGTCAACTGCCAACAGTGGTGTAAGGCAGGCATCCTTTATATATCGCATTTATTTGATGATAGAACCAGATGTTTCCTAAGCTTTGATCAGATTGTTGAATTACATAATTTACAGCATAACCAGTTCTGGAGATATGTCCAAATACGCAGTTCTTTATTGAAATGGCTGGGAAGCCCCTTGAGTTGCCCTGTGGGTAGCCCTGTGGAAGCACTGCTTTCTAGACCATCCTTTGGAAAAGGTATTACCTCTAAGATCTGAACTGAGCTGACCCTCTATCCACAATTAAAGTTTATTGGGCTCAGGATCTAGCAGAGGACATATCTTCAGCTGAATGGGAGTCATGTCTACATAATATCAATACCATGTATGAGGAAATAGGTAGCAGGTTTATTCAGTTAAAGATAGTTCACAGGTGACATCGAACACCGCAACAACTGCACAAATAGAATCTGATACCTATGGACAATTGCTGGAGATGTGATGGTCAGGGTGACACAAGTATTTTGTGGAGTTGTCCAGCACTTCAGGATTGGTGGAAAACATTACGGAGGTTATCCTCTGTGTTCTTAAAAGCACATTTCACATCTCACCAAAACTGTCCGTGCTTGGTTCAAAGACAGAACTTCCTGACTGCAGCTTTTCCTGCCATAAAAAGAGCTGGAGCATCCTGGCCCTTGCCACAGCTAAACGGATTTTGCTAAGACACTGGCGGAAAAGACGCCCTCCTTCCTATGAAGAAAGGTTGACGACAGTGGTTAAAGTTGGTTTTCTGTCTCATGATGTACAGGTGTATGTAACTGAGGAGGGGTTGGTGTGGGGCTTGGTCTGTGTAAAACAGAGTATGACAAGGTTTTTTGTTTTGTTTTTTCTTTGTTCACAACTAAAAGTTTCAATAAAAAATGTTAATTATAAAAAAAAAGGCAGCGATTCACGGAGGGCCAACAAGTACCAAACACAGAAAATCCTGGGAGTCAGAATGCCATCGCATATGGCAGAAAAATCATTTCTGTCTAAATGTACAACAGAAAACAGATGATGAAAACTGCACCGTGATGTTGGAAATATCACAGCAGATGAAGCTGTGCAGAGAGGATCATCTGTCTGTGAACAGCAGCTACGTCAGAATAAACGTGACAGGAATATTATCTGTACATTTATAACCGAGTTTATTCCAGGCCTCAGGGCTCGTCACCACCTCGACCATCCTGAATTCAGTCAAAGATGTAAAAGCAGCAAATACTGCTCGACAAACATCAGCTTAGATGAAAAAAAGTGTAAAGACCTTTAAAGCATAAATCAGTGAAGATGAACTCACGGCTGATTTTTATTTCCAATCAAAATGAATCTTTCAATCTGAATCTGAAACTTGTTTATAAAACTTACCTGGTTTTGGACCTTGTTAACTATCAGGACCTCCTTTTCTCCATTTTGGGGTTTTCAGAAGATGCGTGGCAAAGTTTTCAACATTTTATCTTTGATAAATTGTTCAGATCTGATCATTTTATTGTGAAGACGTTGGAGACCCTGTACAAGGCCGCAGCAGCTTTGTGGAACTCCATCAGCGATATTAGAGGTTAACAGATGAATTTGTCTGGTCCTGATCCTCTGGGTGGCGCTGTCACTTGGTATTCGCTCTCTCTGCAGTAGAGTATCCCTTCCTGTTCCAACACGCAGTGGTGTTTTTGTGTAGCTTATCTGCATAGCAATTAAAAACTTTGATAACTTCTTGCTTCATACTATAATCTTCACGTGCTTCATCCGAAGCACACTCTCTGTGTACTCACTCACTGTGTCTGTACTGTTTCGCTAGCTTAGCTTAGCTCGTAGCCGACTCACTCGCAGCATGGCCTCTTCACCTGTCCCTCCTGCACTTTCCTGCTCATTGTGTCAGATGTTTAGTTGCTCCTTGGCCTCCTTTAGCAGTAATGACACTTGTAGTAAATGTAGTTTATTTGCAGCTCTGGAGGCCAGGATCACTGAATTGGAGACTCGGCTTCGCACCCATTGAGACACACCCACATTGAGGGAAATTTAAAACTGCTGGCTAAGGGTAAGCATCAATTCAGTAAATCCCCTCCCCAATCAGACCAGGAGTGACACGTTTAGCTGCATGTTCTCCTTAAATTGCTGGCTGTCTGAGTGATGTCCACATGGTCAGCATGTCTTTATCCTGTCTTCCTTCTCTCACCCCAACTGGACGCAGCAGATGGCCGCCCCTCCCTGAGCCTGGTTCTGCCGGAGGTTTCTTCCTGTTAAAAGGGAGTTTTTCCTTCCCACTGTCACCAATGCTTGCTCATAGGGGTTATATGACTGTTGGGTTTTTCTCTGTATGTATTATTGCAGGGTCTACCTTAACAATATAAAGCACCTTGAGGCAACTGTTGTTGTGATTTGGTGCTGTATAAATAAAATTGAATTGAACTGGTTGAGATGGTTCGGGCATCTGACTAGGATGCCTCCTGAACACCACCCAGGTAAGGTTTTTTGGAAATTTCCTATTGGATCGGTAGGAGGTGCATGAGCTGGAAGAGGTGGCTGGGGTGAGGGAAGTCTGGGCTTCTCTGCTCAAATTGCCCCCATGACCTGAACCCAGATAAGCAGTAGAAAATGGATGGATGGAAAATGTACCATTTAAACTCATTTTGAATCAGATAGCAGCATGTCTCAAAAAAGTTGCAACAAAACTTCTTTATGATATTATCTTTATCTCAAATGTTTTTATTTGGGTCTTTATTTGGTCTTCTACAGTGAAGCTATATCCACTTTGCCTCAGACCACTTTAAATGAGCTTTAGCTCAGAGAAGATGGTAACATTTCTGGATCATGTGTCACATAGTGAATCTCCTTTGCACTACAGAGTACTAACCTGCATTTGTGGACTGCACAGCGAACTGTGTTGACTGACAGTGATTTTCTGAAACTGTTTCTGAGCCCATGCAGTGACTTCCATGACAGATCATAGACAGCCAATACTGATTTTAGACCTTGGTCCTTGCACACAGAGATTCCTCGAGACTCCAGATTAATTTTTCTTGGTCAAATAGTCTCTGCTTTGATGTTTGCTTGGGGTCAGGGTCTTGTTGGTATTTGAACCCACTACCGATCATTTTCAGTCTAGAAGGAATTCCATGATCCGCCAGACTTTTTTTGTTCAAGATACTGTTAATTTTCACTCATTTGGACCACACCATTTCCAGAAATAGAATCCCATACAATAATGCAATCTCCACTTAATTGTGAATGGAGAGCAGCATCAAAACTTTCTCCAGGTTTTCCTGCAGACATAAAGACAATGCCCACTGAAGAGTTCAAACTTTGACTCGTCCATCTTCTACTCATCAGCAGTCCATTGTTTGACAAAGCTGAGGTGTTTCCTGATGTTTGCAGGCCTCAGTAGCAAGCCTTGTTCCTTCATTCATCTGCTTATGCTCATTCTGGAGATGGTCTCAGATTCTGATCTAGAAGCATTTATCTATGTCTGATGATCAGCAAGCACCAGCCTCAACTGGTATTTGGCATCTTAACCAAAAAATAAGGTGCTTTACTTTTTTTCTACGTTTTTGTGAAACTGTAAATTTGAAATTTCATGGATCATTATATTTTGTATTAAAAATATAATTTTGATTAAAGAGCTTGTGTGTACTGGTGGATTAACCTTTACAGAAATAAAACATTATTTTGGTACTCCCCAATACTGTTAATTTAGGGCAGCTGTGGCTTAAGCTGTGGCTTAAACCTTACATTGGGTGATGGTCTAATAAATCTGTTAAGCACTGTATCTTAATGAATCAGTTCAATACACACAAAACAAACATTTGAAAACAGTGATGATGATATTTCTATTGACACTATTTATACCTTGGATGACTCTTTTCCTTTACATAGTAAAGCCAGAGAGGCATAAAATTGATATTCAGAGTCTCAAAAATTTCAAATAACATTTGGATGTGAAAATGCAAGTTTGTGTTCTGAGTTTCTGGACTTTACATTTGGCTGTCTGTGGTAACTTGCCTTTTATTTCAAATGAAATCCAGCCCAAACTATAAATGATTAATGCATCCACAGCCTTATGTTTTGTCTTATATTTTGTTAGCTCCCAGTAAATGAAGTTGTTCCTTTACAAAAGCATCTGGAGTTTGGGGCTGCTCATACTCAGCACATTCAAAGAAAACGGGTATTCCTCTTTGAATCCATACTTTTTTTGACATCCTGCTGAGAACCATCAACAGCAAACAAAGACTGGTTTGACGTACCTCTAATTCAGTCTCCTCTTTCAGCAATCCCAGCAGGCCTTTCAGCTCTTCTTCCTTCCCTACCTTGGATCTGGGGTTTTTCCCTAAGAATGTAGGTTCCAAATGACATGCTAGAGTCTAATGGAACCTGCTGGGACTTGTGTGGTTCCAGGCATATTCATCCAAGGAAAGTCATGTGTGCTGTGTTATAAGCACCAGTTTTCATTCATGCATTTCTCCTACATCAAACTACTTAAAATAAGGTTTGGAAACACTGGCTGGGGTTGGGTTTTAATACTGACCTAATTTGTGGATGTTTTTGAAGCTGACTGACATTAAAATCAGCTAAAACTAAAGTAATTTTACCCAGTCATATGACATATGGAAATAGAAATACAGGACACTGGATCTGACTCACTGCTGTTGAGGTCTACAATGAAAAGCTCTCTTCAGATGCTTGTGGACACAAGGTCAGAGTGGATGCTCTAGAAAGATTGGTGGTCTATTGTATGGTCACACACATTTAGGTTCCTTCTAAAAAAATTAGAAGTTTCTGCAGAATAACCACACACCTGTTACGGTACTGGGTCTGGGGACCCAGGGTTTGTGTTTTCTGCTTTTTGAATATTCTTCGATTTATTGTTATTCATGTCGTAGTCTTTGTATTTCTCATTTCTTAGTTATTTCCTGCAGTTGCTAGGATTTAGGTTTTGTTTCTATGCCTCTCGTGTATTCCACGCTTCATGTCTAGTCACCCTTGTCTGTTCATGCATCTCCTGTGTCCAGACTATGTTCCCTCTGTCTCCATAGTCAGTCATGTCTCCATGTCTCAGTGTCAAGTCCGTGTCTTTGTGAATGTCTCTTGTTTCCTGTTTTACTTTGACAGTCTCGCATCCTATGTTAGTGTTTTCAGTTTTGCTTCCTCCTGGTCTCGTTGTGTGTGATTACTCCCAGCTGTGCTCTCCTCCTGTGTCTCATGCCCTCATTATCCCTCTGTGTATTTAAGCCCTTTGTCATCATCTGTTTTCTCATTTGTCTGCGTATCATCCATGACATTTCCCATGTTCCATGTCTCAGGGTTCTAGTTTCCTCCCTGTTTAGGTTTTGTCAGTTCAGTAATTGTCTTCCTTCACTTTTGTTTGTTTTGATTCTGCCACAATTAAAAGCACATTTTCAGTTTAAGTCCATTGCCAGTGTCTGCATTTGGGTCCACACTCTATCCACTCCATGCTGTCTGCCATAACATAACAACACCTTACATTTAATGCTCATCAGCATAAAAATTTCAAAAACTTGCATGGGGATGCCATACACAGAACACAGAGTAAAGGTCTTAAACCACCTTTCTTTTATTTATATTTTACTAGGAAAATTAAAAATAGTCAATATTCAGTCAGGGCACCTCCCTGACTAAGGCCCTTCTACCCCTTGCTCAGACTGGCTGGGCACCTCTCTCTAAGAAGAGTTCTGGTATTTCCAAACTTCTTCTATTTACAGATGATGAAGGCCCCTGTGCTCTTTGGGACCTCTAGTGCAGCAGACAGCCACATGCCAACTCCCTTTAATTAACATAGGTTTTTGAGGGTGTGTTTTTGACCAAATTTAGTTTAATAAAACAATCAACATGAATATAGAGTATACATGTGGTTTTTGGAGTTCGCTGTTAATGAGCACCATTGTCCCACAATACACAGGAAGTGGAAGAGCTCCACGTATCTAACCTGTCACTTAAGATTTAGATCTAAAATCTTTCAAGACACATCTTTTCTTGCTCTTTGTAAAGTTTAATTGGAATAGCTTTCAAGTTCTTTTTTTACTGTACACTTGTGATTTCAATATCTAACTATCTACAGTAATTTTCAAAGTGTGCTTGTATTACAGAGGTCAGCATAGTTGACAACTTTATGCTGGTCTAACCATACTAAAATGCGACTTTGGAATTTTAACTGCTGGCCTCAGCACACACAGTTGATCTATGTTGGTATCTTTTATACTCGTGAAAAGAAATGGGCATTTTTGCTGTAATGGAAAAGTTGCTTCTTGAGCTTGCCCAAGTTATTTTTTGTGTGTTTTTTTTTTATATATAACCTGCCAGTTTAACCTTTCCCAAAACAAGTTCTGTGTGCCGCTTGATGATGGAAATGTGTCAGTACTTCAAGTCCTGGATCAGGGCTACACTTATTTCATTAACAAAGTTTCAGTATTTCTGCTCTCCCTCATTTGTATGGACAGTTCTTGCTTTCATGTCATTGTAAGATACTTTGAAGAAATTAAGTTGAGTTTCAGATGTGAAACAACAGCTGTCAATCACTGTTGAACCAATGGATTTTTAATAAAAATGAATTTGAACCTGTGAAACAGAGTTTAAACCAGACCGAATGTGGTTTAGCTTTAGTGGTGCTTTTTATTCTGAAACACGGTTTTATTGGCTTCTGGTGGTGCATTAGTGATTGTCCAGGTGGTTGTTAAAATTAAGTGTTGCAGTGTGGAATCAAGGTAAGTGACAGAAACTGCTCAGAAGCAAGATGATTTGTCATAATAAAGGTCTTTGAACAAACTAAATTATACTGTTATGATACAGACTGTTGGCAGGATTATAAGCAACAAGTCACCTCTGTTAAAGGTCTGTCCGCTTTATAGTAAATGCTGTGTAATGATCTGAGGAAAATGTGTTGATACAATGGGGTCAAAAGTATTCCTTTACCCTTATGTGACCACAGAAGGCAACCCTTGAGAATTTGCCTCAGTAAACTCCCGAGTGTCTCAGCTGCCCAAGTCAACAATGTGTGATTGGGGACTATATATTGTCACTATAAGAGCGCAGATAACAGAATTTCACTTTACCTTTTTTCTCATGGGTTACAAGTAAAGACTTAGGTGTTATGAATCTGATAATTAAGTATTTGAAAAGACTTGTATTTTCATCTGGAACCTCTTCATTAGACTTAGAAGGATATTGTTGTCCCAGTAGCTGAAATATTAGGACTGTACATGCTAGCAAAAACGTTTGATTGGGAGTGTTTAAAAGCTTCCCCTACTGCTTGATTTTATTACCTCAGTAAATTACCTCCTAATTAATTTATGGTTGCTATTTGTAAGCCTTACTTTATGCATGTCTTAATCCTCATTTTGTAACTTGTTTCAGTCAGTCTAAAATCGACTACATTAAAGCAGGTTGCTGCTTTATGAATTGCAGTATTCCTAGGGTCTTAGATCCATTCCTTGCGCTTCATGTCCTGTTGCAAAAAACTAAGATGGTGATGGCCAAAATTCCCAGGTGAGGATTTCCAGACAATAGAACAAAAACCACAAACCACTAGGTGGTGTTATGATAGCTATGCTCACTTTTTGTATAGTCTGTGGTTATAATTTCCATTATACATTCTTAATCTAGAAAATTTTGTCAGTGTTTATCTAATGAAGCTTTGGTGTAATTGCGAGGTTTTCTTGCAATTAGGCTTTTTGAGTGTTTGGTGTAGTGATTCAGTTTGGTCTTTTTAATCTTGGGATAATTCAGCTTGAAAATGTCTATGTAAACTAAATACAGTATCATGCATTGCTTTGTATAACATCCAACTTCATGCAAACATCGTAGTTGAACCAATCACAAGTATAAACCTAGTGTAGAAGTTAGACAAAAACTTGCATCATTTAATTATATATATGTTGATATATATTGATTTTTTTTTGTGGTGCCCAAATTTATGCACCTGCCATAAAAGACCAAACTGAATCACTACACCAAACACTCAAAAAGCCTAATTGCAAGAAAACCTCGCAATTACACCAAAGCTTCATTAGATAAACACTGACAAAATTTTCTAGATTAAGAATGT
>VVHJ01063805.1:1726-26601 GCA_015107715.1 Tylochromis polylepis
ACCGCTTGTCAATGAAGATTGAGAGTAAAAGGTCAACTCTACTCGGAGTCTTGTATTCATTGGCAAAGGTTTAGCTTGGTGTTTAATCAGAGTTGCTACACTCTGCAACAGAACACTACAGAAGGTGAGAGCAGAGTGATTTTAGAGTCAAATAAAACTGTTTTTCTTTCATGTGGCCTGAAGCATCCGACAGTTTTAAGCATCTTTATCAATTAAACTCTAATGAGACCTGTCACTACATCTGGGTGTCTCAGCTGTCCCTGGCCATCTCATGGCATCATTTCTAGTAGTGTTGTAAGCATGCACTAGCTGGCTTATATACTGGCTCCACTTTGGCTTCTTAGCTGGATCAAGGGTGCCCAACATTGCCAGCAGAGTACGGTTGAACCGCTCAGGCTCCAGGTCGCCCTGAGGATGGTAGGGTGAGGTTCTGGACTTACGACTGCCCAGCAGGGTCAATAACTCCTTAATGAGCTTGCTCTCAAAATCTCTACCCTGGTCTGAGTGGATGCGAGCAGGCAATCCATAATACACAAAGAACTTTTCAAAAAGGACTCTGGCAACAGTCAGTAATTTCTGATCTTTTGTGGGAAATGCTTGAGCATACCTGGTATAATGATCAGCGACAACCAGCACATTAGCTATGCCTTTAGAGTCTAGCTCAATAGAAAGTCTATGCAGACCAGGTTTAGAGGGCCATTACTGGTAATGTGCTGCAAAGAGGCAGCTTTCTGTGGGATGGACTTCCTAGCTACACACCTTCCACAGTTCTGTATGCATGTCACAACTTCAGATGCCATTCTGGGCCAGTAAAACCGGTCTTTAATGAGCTCTGTAGTTCACTCTGTGCCCAGGTGACCTGCATCATCATGTACTGATTTTAATACCATTGGCTGATATTTAGCGAGTAAGATGATCTGACTCACTTCTCGACCAGAGGGTCTTGTGGTGACTCTGTAGAGAATGCCACGCTTCACCTTTAACTTAGGTCTTTCTCGCATCAGCAATGCAACATCTGAGTTTGCATGCTTAGAAGCCAAAACACCTTGGTTTCTCTCAAACTGGAGTTTCACCACACCTATAACTGGATCAGAGTCTTGGGCTTCTGACAGTTCTTTTAGGCTTAGCTGTTCCAGCGGTCCCACTTCTATCTGGGTGAAGTTCTCATTTAAAACTGGAATGGCGTCTGGTGAAGCACCCAGCTGGTCGACAAATCTGGTGGTGTGTTGCTGAAAACCATCTGCAGTGATCCGACGACACAAAGCTTTTATCCCAGAAGGTGGGATATCCACCCAGCCATCTTTTGTTTCTTGCAGCCTCTTGGACAGTAAATCGGCATCCACATTTTCATGGCCAGGCTTATACTGAATGCTGAAATCATAGGTGGAGAGTGCCGCTAACCACCGATGCCCTGTCGCATTCAACCTGGCAGTGGTCAAGACGTAGGTGAGTGGGTTATTATCTGTTCTCACCGTGAACTTAGCACCACACAAGTAGTCATGGAATTTCTCCACTACTGCCCATTTCAGAGCCAAAAATTTCAGTTGGTGGACTGGGTAGTTCCATTCTGCATGACTCAACTTGCGGCTGGCAAACGCTACCGGGTGGAGTCCTTCCGGGTACTCTTGGTTCAGCACTGCTCCTAGCCCATCCAAACTTGCATCAACATGTAGAATGTACGGTTTGGCTGGGTCAGCAAATGCCAAGACTGGAGCATGTGTGAGCTTGTAAACAATGCTCTGAAAGGCATCATCACAAGCTGGGGTCCAACGACCACCAAAAGGCTCGGCAACTCGAAAGTAGCTCTTTTTCTTTCCTTTAGCAACACCCTTTTTGCTACCCTGTGCAGGAGGCTATCCTTTGGTCAGTTCTGTCAGCGGGCAGACGATGGCGGAATACTTCTCAATGAGCCGCTGATAGTATCCACAAAATCCGAGAAAAGAGCTTAGGGCCTTTAGATCAGGGGGTTTCTTCCAGTGGGTCACTGCGCTTTCTCAGGATCAGTGGCGACTCCAGAGGCAGAGATGATGTGTCCCAAGAACTTCACCTGGGGTTGGCAAAATTGGCACTTGTCGATGGAGATTTTGAGACCACATTCCTCCAGCCGATCCAGGAAATAGACGCTCCTCGTGCTCCTCCAGTGTCCTGACAAACGTTGGGACCTAAAACAACATGGCCGCTTCACTTGTTGCCAAGCAGTAAAATAAAAGCACGTGCATACAAACAGTACTCACGCCTCCAGGCAGTTCAAGGGGATAGTTGGGGAAACTGGGTCAAGGCCACCAGCAGGGTGCGGCAGCAGCACTCACGGTCGCCGTATCACGTGTTCCCACGTTAACACATAAGCACAACACACCAGCAGAAGGGACCTCTGGCACGCCAGCAAGGCGTCTGTCTCCTCCTACCGAATCAAATAACCCAGCTAAATGCCAGTTTACATGCTATTACATAGTGTCTTGGCGATATTAGCATTTGCTAATACAGAGTACACAGCAGGACATGAGCTAAGCAAACATGTTAGGCCAAACTAGCAGCTAAGCTAGCAGTTAGCGATTAGCCCGTTTTACACTGCAACCCAAGTCACAAGTTTCAAACAAGTCACAGATTCATATTTACCTCACGGTAGGGTACAACAGCTTTCACACTCCAGGTAACTGTCCGTCACCTTGAAAATAAAAGCTTGTCGCCTGTCTATGAACTCTGGTCCACACAACACTGTTGCTCATCTCTCCTCTCTCTCTTCTCACAGAGTGCATATGGCTCCCCACTTACTCCCTCCCCTCTACCTGAGACTACTTCAGGGTTGGCTGGTGCTGTGGTACATACCAATGACATTACAGAAAATAATGACATACACCTCAAAATGCAAATAAGAAGGCTGTGCATCTAACGGATACACATCACATACCTTACAGGAATTTGTATAGATCCTTAAACACAGAAAACGGTTACATTCAACCATTAAAAATAAAATAACTATTTATATAGCCAGGGCTACATAAATATTAAGCTGAGAATAAAAACATTATTGAAAAATTAAAGTAAAATGTCCTCCACTCCTCCCTGCCAGGGTGGCGCCTGGTTCCTGGTCCCCGCCTTGATCGCCACACCTGCTCATCACTCACCTGCTGCTTTGGAAGAGCGTGAGCGCGAGTGAGTTTCAGTGTGGGAGTGGACTGAGTGTGAGTGAGTCACAGACAGTGTGAAGAGGAGTGTGAACATGTTACACCTGCCCTGGACCTTCCCCTAGATTCCCTGGAGCCCCTGTCTCTTCATCACTGTACATATGTATATATTTCACCTGGTGTTGTAAATAAACCTCCCTTTACTTGCACAGCTCTGAGTCCCGCATTTGAGTCTTGCCTGACCCGCTGTGACAAGTACATCTCTAACAAGGAGCATTTGCATCTGAGCTAATTTAATCAAACTGTGCATGGCAGGAGGTGATGATTGCCTCTCCTCGCAACGTTCTGTATAAAGCCTTCTCTTTGCTAACATTCTCTCGTTTTGCTTTTTCTACACTCTAATGCCTCTGCATCAAACATATTGATCAAGCTGATTAGCCAGTTAAGGCCTTAGTCACACAGGCCATGAAATCCGTCAGGTAAAATGTGTATTCCCCATCTGGTGGTGGGTGCTGACTGTTACTAGGTGAAATCAGTTGCAAAGAGGGTGTTGCTCCAGAGACTTCTCCATGATTGCTTTACTTACACGCAAATTGCTGCAGTCCTTTGTACTTTGCGTGGAAGATGCAGACTTGCAAACATTTACCAACTATTCATTAAGTAGTGGTAAAACTGTGAAAAGGAAAATGAAAGGAAATGGAGAACATTTGGCGTTCCAGTTTGTGGTTCACTTTTATCAGTTTCACCACTTGGGGATTTTTTTTTTTATATAAAGATGGCATCTTTCGCATCAACCTACTAGCGACCAAAGCAAGGAGGTTTTTGGTGCAGCACTATATACCCCCGTGAGACCAGTTTTTTCTAGCAACTACTCAGCAACCAGTTGGGATTCACTGATTGGTCCCCAGGCCTCTATGACTGGAGATTAAGATGATAAATTGGCATGAGAGTAGAAAAGCACTATATAAGAATCAGTCCATTTACCATTTAAACTACACTCTAATTTGCTTGTTGAATTGCTAATGGCCTCTGTGTGCTGTATAATAATAACAATAAACTGTCTGCATGGGAAAATTTTTGTAGTTCTTTAAGGGGCTTTTTGTTATTGTGGGTTTCCTGTTAGTTGGCAAGGTGGTTGAGGTTAGCTGTACGTCAGTTGTATTGTTGTAGCTTGTTCTGAACTGGGTGGTTGGGTTTTCCTTAAATAAACAAGTGAAACTATGAAAGTGTTATTTATGCTCTTTGATGTGTCCTTCAGGCAAACTTAGCATTATCAGTTGTGTTCACTGTAGAAAAATCAAGATTTAAACAATATTTTAAACTGGTTAAGTCATGTTTTCTTTACAGAAATGAAAACTCACGATTGACTTATTTAGCAAATATAAATTCCTTTATATCCTGCAATTAATACAATGTACATATTCCAACCTATTACTGGATAAAGGGTTAGTAGTCAAGATTTTCACCACATGCCGAAAAACAAAATAATAAAATAAAAATGAACATTGTTCCATAGCAGTGCATGGTTGTTGCTTAGAAGTAAATGCTGAAACTGATATATTAGTGAATTGCAAAATCAGTAACTACAATTATATTACTTTAATATTAGCTTACTGAAATTTGTTCTCCTTTGTCCTTTATCGGAGCATCAGGTCACCTGTCCGGTGGTCCTTATTTCATCATTCCCTCGTGTCTTCCAGCTCCAGTGTTCCTTAGATCCAGTATGTGTTTCTAGCTTTAAGTTTTAGTAGTGTAGTTTTCAGTTTATGTGGTACCTTTATGTTTTGGATTGGTACAAACAGCCAAGATCAGCCAACAATAAATGGCTCTCCTTCTGTTCTCCTTTTGTGGCTTCCACGGAAGACAACAGTGCTGGATATTCACAGAATCATTTCCATGGTGATGAGAAACCCCTCACAACAGCCAACCAAGTGAATAAAACTCTCCAGGAGGTAGGCGTATCGATATCCAAGTGCACCATAAAGAGAAGACTGCATGAAAGTAAATACAGAGGTTCACTGCAAGGTGCAAGCCACTCATTTGACTTCGCTAAAAAACAGCTAAAAAAGCCAGCAAAGTTCTGGAAAAACATTCTTTGGGCAGATGAAACCAAGATCAACCTCTACCAGAATGAGGGCAAGAAAAAACTATGGAGAAGGTGTTGGGATTTTTAATGAGAGAAGACAAATTTACTCTTTCAAATAAATTCCAACAAAGGCATGGAACAGCTCATGATCCAAAGCATACCACATCATCTGTAAAACACGGCAGAGGCAGTGTGATGGCTTGGATGTGGATGGCTGCTAATGGCACTGGGACACTACTGTTTATTGATGATGTGACACTGGATAGAAGCAGACAAATGAATACTGAGGTGTTCAAAGACATTGTGAGCTCAAACCCAGCTAAATGCCGTCAAACTGATTGGGTGACGTTTCATAATACAGATGGACAATGACCCAAAACATACAGTCATAGCAACCCAGGAGTGTGTTAAAGCAAAGAAGTGGATTATTCTTGAATGGACAAGTCAGTCACCTGATCTTAACCCAACTGAGCATGCATTTCACTAAACTTCAGACAGGTCTGGCAGAACATTAAAAAGGAGAAAACCCAGCATTGGGTGATGTCCATGAGTTCAAGACTTCAGGACCCTGAAATGAAGGGATTGTGTTTAAAAAATGTGTCATTTCCTCACATTTTTGTGCATCTTTTTGTTCAGCCCACTAAATTAAAGCTGAAAGTCTGCACTTCAAGCATCTGAGTTGTTTCATTTAAAATTAATTGTGGTAATGTACAGAATTCAAATTAGAAAAAGTTGTCTCTGTCCAAAAATCTATGGACCAAAGTCTATATAGCAACAAAATAAAATGTTACATCTTTGTAATAAAAAAAAAAGAAAAGGCGAGAAAAGTCATACTAAACTATTAGTGAAACTTATGGCAGACAGAGTTACTTGCGGCAGTAGTGATCTATCATATCCTCCACCCTGCATTAACTTGGTTAACTGTTAAGACACTTACTACATGATGTAAGTTTGTTACAGTCAGGATACAAGGAGAAAAAAATCCATATATTTTGACTGACATTTTATTTTATTTTTAGCAATTTGATTATTACATTATTTTATCATTGTTATCATTAGCTAACATGAACCGTGCCTTTCATGTTGCTCAATTACCAGCCTACAAAACCTGGAGATAAAAAAATGTACTGGAATAAAATGAATCAGTCAAGACAGCTGCCTAATTAAAATCCAGAAAATGGAAACATTTCCAAAACTCAGATAAAAACTATTAAATAGTGGTAGATAAGGCCATACATGTTATTCAGAATTTACAAAATACTTTGCACAACAATGATTCAAAACAACAATTAAAGAGAAATACAATATATTTTAAAAAGGACATTGCATATAGGTCCGTAGTATGATCAGAAACCCCCCCACAAATTTTTGGCAAACTGTGACAACAAAACAACTGCTGCTTTATATAACTATTATATATATATTTATATTTATATATTTATACAGTGCTTATGCATTGTAATTCATATAATAATCAAACAAAAAAAAATCACAGAGTTTTATAATATAGATACTGTTTTGTTTAACCAAAGTTTAACCTGACTTTAAAATGCTAAAAACCATTTGAGATATTTAAAAAAAAAAGAAAGCTATTTACATGAGAATAGTTTAACTATCACAAAAACTTTAATATCATGGAAAAGCAAAAATAATGAAAAGGGGAAAAAAGTAATAACTAACTCTGAAACAAGATTCTGTTGCAACAATTGCAACAATTTGACTTCATTTTTAAGTGAATATATGAATAAAGACTATTGAAAATCTATCTACTGATGTCCTTACTAAAAAATTCAATACAATACATACATTACATTACAAAAAGTAATGTAATGTAATGTGGAATACATTACTTTTTTTTTTTTTTAGTAATGACCCCAACACAAAAATGTATGCATGTCTGCCTCCAAAAACATAATGAAGCTTATACACAAGTTCAATAGGGAAGCTCTGTAGTCACACTTTTGTCTGCTTCCCAGGTGTTTGGTGGATAATCTAAGCTTTCCATCAATTTCACTTTCCCACACTGTCAAGCTCATTGTGACATCACTAGTCTAATCCTATCATACCACCTTCTTCGATCCAATCAGCCTCCACTCCATGTACTTTAAATCTCTGTTCATCTGTCATTCTCCCTTGCAGATGCCTTCGTGCAACCCATCCCTCCCCATCTCCACCTCTCCCTTGTTACTCAGCCTCCATTCAAGCCTCCATCTTCATCTCTGCCACCACTGTCTAGACTCTGGGGGGTCCTTCCCTAATCCCTATCACCGCTGGGATTCCGTTCTTCCAAATACCTTAATTGAATCAAGTCTCCTTACAGCATCACCAGCTCCTATGATACAGACTATAACACACACTATAACACTATTACAATCATGGTGCTAAACCAGAGGGCACCATCAGAGGTCTTCTGCAGTCTGCAGTTTTACAGTTTAGATTTCCTTCTGAGGCACATGAAGGGCAAAAAGTGAAACAGGCTGGAATTATTGCAAATATTTTTAGCTGATCAATGTAAATACTGTGTATACATTCACTTCAAAAGTTCACATAATTCTTAAATCTAATATTTCTGCAGTATATGGAAATGGGGTTATTGGTCTCTGATCAATTTTCCTTTAAGATTCATTGTAAAATGTAATCATAAGTTTTGATACCAAGTGGTAACATATCATGAGCTATAAATTAGCACTTAGGGACTAAAGATGCATAATAGTTTTATCCTTCATGTTTTATACTATTACACATGCAGGGATCTTGTCACTTAGAAATGAAGTCTGCTCTGACCTATGAAACCAGACACACTTCTAGGAGGGTAGGGGTAACTATTTCCAGTAACAAGAATAACATGAAGTCCTGATGTGGATGTCAAAGTTCCCACAGTCCGCTACACATTTTATGCTATCTTTGTCAGTTTTCTAATGTGAAAGTCAATTTAGGTTAAAATTCTGAAGTTCCCCTATATATGTTTAATCTTAAAAAAACATATTTATTTATTATTCTCACCCTTTCTCCTTACACTTACTGATGTGGATGAGCCTCCACTAAGCATTTATGTATCTACAGCCACTGGGAGACTGATGTGATAACTTATCAACACAATAAGTCAATTGTAAATTGTTTTATAAGAGAGCAACCAAGTTACTACAGCATTTAATTAGTGAATTGATTAAAAGCAAAGGCCTGTTATTAATCCTTGTGGTAAAGCTAACAAATCTGATAATGTCACATCATTAACCCATTGTTGTCTACATCTTGAATGTAACCTCAACCAGTTTAAAGTTCACTGAGAAGAGATATTGTTAAATTTAGTCACCACTCAACTTTGTGTGGCGATAAATAAAAAAAAAGGCTCATATATTTTTGACCTTTTTATATCTAAAGTTTAGAGGTATTGATGGCAGAATAAGTGCAGAATTCAGAACTATAGGTTATCTTCTTCTTCGGTCTTTGTGTTGCTTGACCGGTTTTCACTGTAGCGTAAAACACATCTTCATCCTGTGAATGGGGATTTCAATTAATGATTAATTAATGATTGCAATGACCTTGACTTTCTGTAAGTCACTGTTAAATATAATTCTTTATATTGGTGCATAAACATGGTATAAACACTGTAAATATTGAAACCTGTATTCCTTCTTAAGCATAAAGATAGAAAGATGGCTGCAATAAGAGATGGAAATATGCTCATTATTAAGAAAACAAACCATAATTTTGTCTCATCATTGCAGGGAAGGTGATGAGTAATTGTTAGAGATTACTAACAATAAATCTGCTGTGTGTATAAAATGTGTGTGTAGGAATGTCAGCATCTATAGTCACCAGCTGACTTTAATCCATTATAAACATTATTTTTTGTTTGTAGAATTCATTATGAAAAAACCCTGAAAATATAGAAACTGGATACTAATGCAATTTACCTGATTTCTCCTTGGTTTTCCACTCATTTCAGGTTTTTGCTGATCAACTTTCAACCCCAGAAATGAATACAACATAATTACAAAAACATCCAACACAAGACTTAAATATAGTATCTATTTTCCAACTATTTCTAATGTGATTAAAAATATTTGTAGTTTTTGGAGAACGTTATGATTACAGATTGAGTCAGTCATAAAAGTGGTGGAATGAACTGAAGGATGGATTGAATCAAAGTGTTATATTTAGCAGTTACCTTTTTTCTGGCAGATGTGAAGAACAAGAAGAGAGACAAGAAAAGAGGAGAAAACAGCAGATGCTGGACACAGGATGAATAGCAGTTTCCAACACATGCTACACTCTTGTGTAGTCAGGCAGTTGGTTGAAGTTGAAGTTGAATCTAAATTGTTCACAAATATTTTTCAGTTAGGTCTGTGCTGATTTTTTGTTAATATTTTAATTTTACATAAGTCTTCCAAAACATCATTACCCAATAAAGGCTATTTTAAAGAGAATCAAATATAATTATATATCAAATATATAATTCTCCACTGAACACAAACTACTACTACTACTACTTCTACTACTACTACTAATAATAATAATAATGATAATAAAAAAAAAATAACTCACACCACAGCACTTACTGATTAGGATCCTTGTTGTGATGCTGCCATATCTGTAAATATATTTGAGATTAACTACTGAAGTCTGTTCCACTTTGCGCTTTCCAATTCCACAGTAGTAGAAGCCCTCGTCAGAATCAGAAATATTTATGATCAGCAGATCATAGGATCCAGATGACTGGTTCTTTACAAAGTGGAACCGAGATAGCGAATTCACCAAAGTTGTTTGGTCACTGGTGGGTTTCCATGAATCCTCTTCTAGTTTTAGAATTAGAGAAGGTTGATTTTCATGGGTGCAGTTTCTGTACCACACAGGAAATTCCTTACTTGATGTTTTACAGTTACAGTACAGAGTAATATTGTCTCCTGATCTCACTGCCCTATCCACCACTGATCCAGAAATGCAATTACCTCCTGAAAAAGAAACAGTACAAAAAAGTGGCCAGTGTTTTAGACAAAAGTCTTCTACATGAGTCGATGTAGGTCATGAAACAGAATTAGTAGTTCAAAATTCATTCAAAATTTAAAGCTCATCAGAGTTTAATAAAGATTACCCATCCAAAATATTACCTAAAAGAAGGACAAGAATGATGTGAAGTCTGTCCATATGTGACAATGACCTGCAGTTAAAAGACACAAAAACTGGTTTGACTCTCGGCTCTTATGACCTGCTCTTATTTTTCCATTAAAGGAAATGTAAGTTGTGATTGGCTTGTTAAATGGAACCATATTCTGTGGTTGTTTTCTATTGGTGTAATGTTATGTGATGGTCTAGATATAAAGATGAAAGTTCTTCACAAGATGGCACTTGAAGAAAAACTTTTGTACAATCAAATAAAAGACAGTTTGCAATATAACGTACAATGACTGAGCCTTTACCATCATTTAACTTCTTTCCCATCTTCCAAAAAAGACTGTTTAATAAATTTTATTGACAAATTATGAGTCTTTAGAAAGATAATTGTGATAATATAGGAACTCTTTCTAACTCCATGACATAGATCTATAGTAAGATAAGGAAGTGTGAATGACTTTGTGTAATAGACTTGAATTCTACAGAATAATAGCTTAGTGTGGTAAAACGGTTCACTTAGAATATAGATTTGAATGTAGAAAAGACATAATGGCACATAACGTTAATGTCACATTTGCACTTTTCTGATTTTGGCTGAAGAGACAGCATGGGAAGAATGCACTTTATGAGCAGCATTTTTACAAGGATTATCTGAGCAAATAAGGGCTGAACTAGCAGCAAAAGAATTGCTTTCTTCTCTCAATTCATTGATTTCTCTGTGTATTTGGGGGTTCTGACCATATGCAAGAGTTTAGGCTGAACCCCACGGATGAGTCTGAAACCCTGGAAGGAGAAATGAAGAGTGAGGTGCACCACATGCAACTAGGTCGGGCTCACCTCTCTCTGGCGGAACGTCTGAGACAGAATGCCCGGTGAGTGCTTATATTGTGGCAAGAAAGCTACTTAATTGATTCTTGCTCCTGTCAGTTCAAAGAGGGGGCCCGGCAGTAATGGATTAGATACTGGCGGGCAAAATTGAATATTGTTCCTCCCTACCCAGACTGTTAGTATCTACAAAGATATGTTTCCAGTCCTCTTCGCATTCTCTGCAGGCCCTTATAGATTCTGGTGCTGAGCAGTTTTTTAGACAAATCATTGGCTACTGAGCTCAATTTACCACTGGAAAAGTTGCTGGAGGCCCTTCAGGTTTTGGGTCTCACCTCCTGGACATCACTTACCGCTCCCTTTCGGTGAACCTCATCCTCTCCAGTAACTGGATGATTATGAACATGTTCAGTTGTATATTTTTGAAGCTCCTAATGCGCCTCTTATCTTAGGACACCCCTGGTGGTTAGGCAAGCACAACCTGCATATAGACTGGACCCGGAACACCATTGTGGACCAGCTCTCCATCAGAACACCTGTCCAAACCACCGGATCTTTCTTCCATGCGCACTGCCTACCACAACCTGGCTGAGGTGTTTCAAAAGGATATGGCCTTATCTATTCACAGGCCATACTGTATGACTGCACACTGAGAAATACATCACTGACTCCTTGGCTGCTGACATCATCCGTCCTTCCTCTTCTCCACTGGGCACAGCTTTTTCTTTGTAGAGAAGAAAGATAAGATTTTACAACCCTGTATAGATTTCCGTGGGTTAAATTACATTACTGTAAAGAACAAGTATCTGTTGCCTCTCCTTTCATCTGCCTTTGAGCTCTTGCAAGGTGCCACCATCTTCACCAACTGGACCTACAAAACAAATATAAAATGGTGTGCATCTTTACGCTGACTCTGTTCCTCCAAGAAGGTAAATTGTGCCCTTATGCTTTCTTTTCATCTGCAGAGTGCAATTACAACATGTGAGATCAGGAGCTTCTGGTGGTCAAGATGGCCTTGGAGGACTGGCGTCACTGCCTGGAGAGGGCTGAACACCCAGTGTCTAGACCAACCACAAGAACCTTGCATATCTCAAGGCGGCCAAGTGGTTAAACTTGAGACAAGCCAGGTGGGTCCTCTTCTTTGCTCAATTCAATTTTGCTTTTACTTATAAACCCGGTTCCCAGAACGTGACACCTAACACCCTGTCCTGCCAATTCAAATTTTCTGACGCCACGGCAGAGGAAACCACAATCATGCTGCCCTCCTGTATCGTTATGTCACTATCCTAGAAGATTGAGTCTCTGGTCCCAAATGCTCAGTGTTGTAAACCAGACCCAAGTAACAGTCCACCCAATCATCTTTTTGTGCCTTCCTCAGTTCAGTCCCAAGTAATCCAACGGGGAAATACTGACAAGTCCATGTGCCATCCTGGACTATAACTGCACTATAACCTTCCTACAACACTTGTTCTGGTGGCCCACTCTTATAAAAGACATCCATGAGTATGTGTCAGCTTGTCAAGTTTGTGCCCAGAATAAATCTGTCAGTTCTCCACCTGTAGGACTCCTCTGACCACTTCTGACTCCCAGGCGGCTTTGATCTCACATAGCCTTGCATTTCATCACTGGCCTCCCGCCCTTGGCAGGAAACATGGTTATTCTAACTATTGTTGATTGCTTCTCTAAGGATGCCCACTTGGTTGAACTACCCAAACTGCCATCTGCACCGGAAACAGCCCAGCTAATCCCTGATCATGTGTTCCGGCTGCATGTTTCTTTATATTATTGTAAGGTCTTTACCTTACAATAAAGCACCTTAAGGCAACTGTTGTTGTGATTTGGCGCTATATAAATAAAACTGAAGTGAATCAAATGAAGTTATAATTTTAGATTTTTGGTTTTGGCCTTTTGATGCAGAGAAGGTGGACAGGAAGAAAGTGCTATATGTGGATGTGTGTGGGTGGTAGGTAGGTGAGTTTGTTGACAATGCTTCTGGGAATTTATTCAGAAACAGTTAACCAGCATGGCTACAATGACACTTTGCAGTGCCACTCTGTTGTGGTATAAGCTTAGTGTGATACTAAACAACATGTCCAGGTATAATCTGAGTGGTGTGACAGCATGCTACATCATCTGATTTGCACTACTTTGCAGTGCATTAAGGCAAAGTGGTGGTTTTCTTGTAAGCTTTAATTGGCCAAATCTTGTGGGTTTCACCTTCATATTGTCCTGTAACTTCCTTCAGTGAGATATTTGAACATTGTTATTATTTGAATATTATACATTGAACACATTTATATTAAATGTACGTTGAAGAATATATGACTAATGTTTGATTAGAGAAAAAACAACAACAACAACAACAGGAAATTATCTGAGCATAGCATTTCTTATCACACATAGACAATTCAAAAAAGAACATTTTAGTTAGGCAAAATCAAATGAAGCTAGTTTATTTAAAGCAAGGGTGGGGGAATTTCAGGCCTCAAGGGCCAGTGTCCTGCAGGTTTTAGATGTGTCCTTGATCCAACACAGCTGATTTATATGGCTAAATTATGTCCTCATCATGTCTTGAAGTTCTCCAGAGGCCTGTTAATGAACTAATCATTTGATTCAAGTGTGTTGACCCAGGGTGATATCTAAAACCTGCAGGACCTTTGAGGCCTGGAGTTCCCCACCCCTGAATTACAGCATAAGACATTAAAAAACCCAACAGATGCTATGTAGGTAAAATAAAAATAATAAAAGATGACAATAAAGCAGTAAAACACACTGAAAATACAAAACAAAAAACACAGACCTATTTTTAAACATTTAAAAAATATATCAAAACTCAGTCTTTTCAAATGTGAAAATATAAAAATGGATTTTCAAGTGAGTTTTAAAAAGTCCAGTTTGGTGACAAGGTAGCATGTTCCCAGTTTAGGAGCAGGATCTGCAAAGACACCATCCACTCTGTACTTTAACCTCTTTTTTCCTCTCTGTCTCCCCACCTTGAGGTCGTTGCTGGTGTTTACTCTGCCTCAGGGATTCCCTCAGTCATGTCACTGCGGCTGGCAGAATTGTCAAATTCGCCACTCTCCTCATCATCCTGCCCATTAAATCACCAGCTCGGCTTCCACTCTTTGCCACATTGTTACAGCTATCTCAGTGGTAACTAGTCATGCCAGCTTTTCATTATCTTCCCAAGTTATCCTCCTTGTGCTTGCCTATGGCTGTTGGGTCAAAGAGTGGAGAAGACAAAGAGACAACTGATTGTTGCACTGATAAGGTAACAGCTTTTGGTGGAGGAATTGTTAGGGTTTGGGGTGGCATCGCCTTCAAAATAAGGCTTGTCATCATTAGTGGCAATCTCAATGAAGAGAGATATCGAGATGAAATTCTCTAACCAGTGGCAATCCCTTATCTCTACAGTCTTGGACCGAACTCTGCTCTCCAAGATGACAAAGCTCACCTGTACTGAGTGGGTTTTGTCAGAGACTATCTACAGAATTTGGAGTGGAGATGATGAAATGGCTGCCTGCATTTTTGTTTATGTTTCTAGACTTGGTTTTGTTTATTTCTTTGAAGTTTAGTTTCAAAATAGTCTCTGTGTGTATTATTCTCTTGTGCTTCTGAGTTTAGTATAGTTCTTGGTTCATGTCTTGTAATGTTAGTCCTCAGTCATGTCTCTATATTTGTTACCCTTTCCTTGTGTCTAGTTGTATGTCTTGAGTCTGGGTTTCATCTCTTGTGTTTATGCTTCCCATTTTATTCTGATAGTCGCTCGTCCCATGTGTGTGCTATATTCTGCTTTGCCTTCCTTGGTTCATTAGTGGATTGTCTTCAGCTGTGTTCCCCAGGTGTTTCTACTCAACCCTTACCTCATGGGTGTATATAAGGCTTCAGTTTTCCTTTGTTCTTTGTCACTTCGTCCTTTCCCGAGCTGTGTGTGGTTCTACTTGAGTGTTTGTGTTCCCTAGTGTTTCTTGGTATCCATGTTGCTTATTTTCAGTTCATGCTTAAATCTTGTATTCCCTGAGCCTCATCTCCATCCTTCATTTGGGTCCTCACTCTGCAACCACACAGCGCTTCCCTTGACTGTAAAAACAATCTGACTTGTCTTTTTGATACTTGATTTTAAGTTTATGAATAAGTTCAGGATGTTTTTTGGGGGAAAGGATGGAAATGATTATGGTTAACACATACTTTAACATACTTTAAGAAGAAGGAGGAATGTTTAAGAGTGAAGGGAGGTGCACACAGGTAGACTACATCTTATACAGAAGATCTGAAAGACAGGAGACTGTAAGGTGGTAGCAGGGGAGCATATAGCTGGGCAGCATTGGATGGTAGTCTATAGGATGACTTTAGGGATCAACAAGAGGAAGCAAGTGTAGGTAGATGCAAGGATTAGGTGGTAGAAGTCGAAGAAGGAAGAATGTTGTAGAGAGTTCAGGAGAAGTTCAGACAGGTCTAGCTCAACAGCACAGCTACATAGCTGTAGTATTGAGGGGAAACTGCCAAGAAGGTGTTTGGTGTATCCTCTAGAAAGAGGAAAGAGGACAAGGAGACTTGGTGGTATAATGAAGGTCAGAGAGACTTGTGCTGTGTCTTTGTGGATATAGAGAAACCATATCATAACATAGGGAAGTCAGGACTGGCAGAGAAATATGTGATAGTGGTACAGGACATGTATGAGGACAGGAAAACGGTGGTGAGATGTGTGTTAAGAGTAGCAAATGCAAATGCCAGGCAGGTGAAAAAGTTAAAGACCACAGAGGTGATTTGTGGATGTAGTGATGGAGGACATGCAGAAGGTTGTAGCGACAGATGACTCAAGATCAAGGGATAGTAGACATGGATCCACTATAGGGCGTGACAGGCGCCTAAAGAGAGTAGCTGAAAGATGTATTTAATATTTCAAAAAGCTAACTAATTACATTAAACTTGTAAATACTTTTCGGTATACATGTTCGTCCATATAGTTGTAGAAATTCAAAACAAAAGAAATCACAGTATTTCAGAAAATGACACAATATAAATTTATGATTTACTTCCACCATCCTATGAGCACTGTAAAGCTTATGTGTTTAATTTAAAAGACAAGAATTCATTGCAAAATGCTTGGCTTCTATCAGACAAATCAATCTGAAGTTTAAATCTGTAATGAAAAATATGAAATGCAAAAAGATTACACAAAACATAATCTGTTATGGAAAAACAAAAAAATGTATCCAACAGGAAAGCAGCATCCCCTGGGCATTCAGTGGAAAGAAGGTGAACCAATCAACTAACATTTCATATAGATACAACCATATTTATTAATTTTTTAAAAAGAATTCTTTTGGGGCTTTTTTCCTTTATTCAATAGCTGAGCAGTAAAGAGACAGGAAGAGGAGGAGAGAGAGCAGGAGGGGACATGCAGCAAGATGCCGCACAGGTGCCCAACACCTGTAGCAGGTAATAAATCATTTCGTGAGAGTACTTTTGTTACTAATGCTGGACAAAAAAGAAGAATAACACAAGTACCATTCATTATACAACTTGTTGAACTTATCCTGTCGTTACACACTACAAGTATTGATGGCAGAGTAGGTGCTGAAGTCTGAATTCTGGGCTATCCTCTTCTTTGGTCTCTGTGATGCCTGTTGGATTTACAGGGCAGCATAACACACTTTTTCATCCTAAGATTAAATTTTTTTTTTAGAATTATCATCATGTATTGGTGTAAAATGGTAAATATAATTTACAGCTACAAATCATCATGACATGACTTCAAAAATAAATGTTAGTACTACAAAGATATCATATGAAGACTGATGAAGCCTCTAAATTATGTGATTCCTTTTAGTCTGGTCTCTCTAGCCACATATTTTCTCATCAGCTTGAGGTTTCTTAGCTACAGTGTAACTGTAATTTAGTTAATTAAGAAAAACAGTTGCAAGCATACAGTTTTACTAATGAATGATTAAAGCAAAACTGTAATATAATAATTATAATAAAAATGTTTATAAATTTAAAAAAAATCCTTGAATTAAACAAAGCCCCAATGCCCATGGTCAACCCTCCATGACTTCAAGTTTTTTATGCAAATATCGACATTTGTGGTATCCACAGAAACCTTAAAATGGTTATAATGGTTTGTATGAGTTAAATACTCATACAAACCATTTCTACTATAGAGGGCCAGGAGTGACAAAATGAATTAATTAAATGCACCATTAAATAATTAATTAAAAGTTTCATTAATTAATTAAAATTGGAATTAATTAATTAAATAAATATTTAAATAATTAATTAAATGACCATTCCTTTCATTTAAAACATTTATTTATTTATTTCAATTTTTATTTAATTAATGACACATTTGATTAATTATTTAATGATGTATTTATTTAATTCATTTTGGCAGTCCTGACCCTGCGGCTGTGTTCTTGAATTAATTTTATCTGTCAGCCTCACCCATCAAAGTCAGGGCGCGGGGTTAAAGCTGATCGAGTCAAAATCATTGCTTTGGCCTGGTGGCCATTCTTTCAGTGGGCGTTTCTCAACAACAACAACTACGAACATGTAGAAAATAACTGAACTGTACTTTGAAATACCCTGATTGTGTGTCACCAAATAAACTTTTAATATTTTTTTTAGCTGAGAATGTAGTGGTTTAAACTTCGGATATCTGGTTGGTTTGTCAAGATAGAGCCTATTTGGATTTTGGATTCTGGAGATGTCTGGCCAGCCCAGTCTCATGGCAAAGCATGTCAAAGACCTGCTTGCTTTGCAAGCACTCGAACTGTTATTACCGCTGACAAAGCACAGGTCCTGGTACACAACTGTTATAATCCCCGCTGACTGTCACCTCTCGGTTATATCTATCGTGTCTTTCTCTCCTGATGTTCGTATGTGTCATACTTGTTTCAGTCGTCAATTCTGAATTAAAACTAACAATGTTTAAGGAGGAGAGAGAGCAAATAAATCTGATTAACACCTGATCTTTGTGTTTTTTGTTCAATAATCAGCGTGACCTGTGTATACACGCACAAACTTTATTAAAAGATAACACTGGTGTTTCTGTCATGTAGTAACTGTTAGGTTTAACTTTACCAGGCTTGTTCGACACTATGAAACACATACAGACTTCACGATGTTCGACTAATATTTTCATTGTGAATGTTAATGATTCAGCTGCTGCCTTGGAGCCCTGTACACCACGGAGCGAGGTCAGCATATCCAGGATAACTTTCCGTTAATTGAGTTAACCCAGCAGCGGGGTAACATGAAAGTGGTGGCAGCATCAAACTAATCTAACATCATCTACGAATCTAATTTACGGGTCATATTGATATTCTTTTACAGAAAATGAAAAGACCACAAAAACACGGAGCGTAGCAAAGGATCGCTTACTGTGCCGGTTTCCTCCGTTGTTTTTCACCGGTAGCCGATAGCTGCTGTAGCTTCTGATAATGGCGGTGTTCTGACAAACCGTCCTACTTTGGCAAACTGTCCTACTTTGGCAAACCGTCCTACCCGTAGGATAATTTTACGTTGACTTCTGACAAACCATTCTACTTGGCAAAACGTCCTACCGTACATAGTTTATGCAAATGTCTGCTGTCACACAATAATTCCAGCATAAATTTAAATAGGTAGGATGGTTTGCCACTTAACTTTACCCATCAGAGTATGCTTTTTTTTCGTTTACGTAACATGTACTACCTATATAGCATCTACATTACCTTGCTGACACAACTGCCCAGAAAACAGTGAGGTTGCAACAACACAAGATAACTGATACACAGGTTTCTGAAAAATGCAAGAGTTGAAAAAAGTTACAAAACGTTAATAAAATATTTTTTCAGGTCAAGTAACACCAGTGGCTGAAGAGCTACTAAATCACACTCTACACTGTTTTGACGGTTCAGTTGTATGAGGGGCTGTTGTCATTGTGGGTTTCCTGTGAACGTCACACAGCATAAGATTTGGTGAGGCTGGCTTTACTGTCTTTTCTTTTATATTACTGTTGCAGCATATTGTTGCTGAGCAACTGTGCATTGCAATAAAATATTCATGTTATTATTAACTTCATTCTAATTTTCAGTTTGCAAAATGCTCAAGAGAGCCACATTGGAACCTTTCATCCCGCCTGACTCCTGGACTGCATATTTTGGTCCTCTATATCGTATTATTATTAACTGCAAAAATATGTACTGAAGTGAAAACAGAAGTGTTTTCTTCTTTGGCTTGCATGATGCCAAAGAAGAAGCTAATATTACCTATTGGTTATTAGAATGGTCAAATGTATTGATCTAATGAAATTACTACAGTATAAGTGTGTTAAAACACTGAGTAAATGACCTGATTTAGTCTTGGTAGACATATTGTTTTAGGTTTTTTTTTAAAATTTTTTTATATCAATTTCAGGTTCTTTAGTTTTGGAAATAAATGTGATTGCAGCATTGCAGTATGTTATTCTAAAAATCTTACAATGGACTGAAAGAAGAAACGTACTGATCATTTAGATTTCTTTTTACTTAAACAACAATACTTACTGGAGCCTGAATCAAGTGCAGTTGTGATAATAAGGTTGATTACACTCTGATTTCATGGGGGAAAAAAATTTGAAAACCCCATTTAAAGCTTGCCTATACCTTTAAATGGTTTCTTGGTATAGGGCAGGGGTGTCCAAAGCCAGGCCTCGAGGGCCAGTGTCCCGTAGGTTTTAGATGTGTCCCTGATCCAACACAGCTGACTTAAATTGCTCAATTACCTCCTCAACATGTCTTGAAGTTCTCCAAAGGCCTGGTAATGAACTAATCATTTGATTCAGATGTGCTGACCCAGGGTGATATCTAAAACCTGCAGGACACCGGCCCTCGAGGCCTGGGTTTGGACACCCCTGGTATAGGGATTATTAGAGTCTCAGCTCTAAATATTATAGATGTGGTGACTTTGGGGGCAATTTGAATACAATGAATTCAAGGAACCAGTTTAAGGTCATTTCAGCTTTGTGACATAGTTTATTTTGTTGAAGCAGCCATGAGAACATGAGCACATTGTGGTCACTAAGGGATGGACATGATCAGCAACAATACTCAGGTTGAGTGTGGTGTTTAAATGACTCAGTTGGTACTAACCAAACTAACTGAAGACGCCGTTAATGCAGCCATCTACGCAGCCTGGACTTCCTCACAGGCAGACCTCACACAGTTAGAGTTGGGCTTAAAACACAGCCCTGAGGTGCTCCAGTACTGAGTGAGATGGAGGGGGAGACATATTTTCCCACCCTCACTGATTGGGGGAATCTTGAATAACGGGCCCAAAATGTGCCAAGCAAACATCTGCTACACAGTTACTCTACACCAGCCTGAAAGTTTACACAAAATTCTAAACATGATGTGTGAATTTCGCAGCAGAAATTAAGAAATGAGAATCAAACCAGGCAACATTTTTCCAATCTTCTATTGTCCAGTTTCTATAACTGCATGCAAATTGTAGCCCCAGTTCCCTGATCTTAACTGACAGGAATTTATCTAAACAATGCATTTTGTTTTATCCATGTGAAAATCCAAGTTCTACTACAAGATGCAGTCATCATGCTTGTGTTGCACTGTAAATCCACCTTTTGAATGTTTTTCTCAGTAACTTCATTTCAGAGATTTGTATTTTTACTTGTAACTGTTTAAGCCTGCTGTTTAGAACAAATACCATCAATTTTCCACCGTACCAATTCACATAATCTGTTGAGAAAATAAAAATAAAACTCAGTCACTTTAATTTTTTGGCTGAATCATACACAGTAGTTCACAAGACCAACAGTAAGGAAAATGAAAAATAATTGCAAACAATGAAAATAGGTGAAATGTTTTTAATTGAATTTTTAATCAAGTTTACAGATGTATTAAATTGCTTATATAAAAAGTAAAGCGAAACAGTTTAACGTATCTAAGTTAAAGACTATAGCAAACAAAGTAAATATATTTTTACTTTCAAAGATCTAAGCATTGTAATTCCTGTGGGATGCAATAAATCCCACTGCGATAATACTGTTGTGAACAAAACATTAATTAATACGTACAAAAGCATAAGTATAAAATAGAAGTATAGAGTATAGAATTCATTACACAGCTTATTTCACTGATGGGGGTCATTGCATGGTGTCAGTATTAATGACAGAGTAAGTGCTGAAATCTGAGCTCTGGGCTATCGTCTTCTTTGGTCTCTGTGATGCCTGGCGGAATTCCAGTGCAGCATAACACAGTTCTTCATCCTAAAGTTTCATATTTATTTAGAATTATCATCAGCTATTGGTTTAATATGCTAAAAGTAATTCACTGCTAAACATTAATGAGGCACAGCTACAGAAAATAAATGCTAGCAGTGTTATAAATATTAAATATCAGTACATAAAAAGACTGATGAAAGTTCTTAATTACCTCATTCCGTCTTGTCTTTACTCTTTTGCTGTATTTTTTCTCATCATCCTGAGGTGTCTTAGCTATAGAAATTAACATAGTGTTATTATAATTCACTACACCAAAAGAAAACAATTGGAAGCAGATTAAAGAAAAATTACAGTAATTATGATATCTGAACTATAGAGAAACTGAAAATATTTCCACTTTAGAGACAAAAACTTGATTTAATCATGATGGTAAAATGATCACAGAAATAGAGAGATAAAAAATAATTTGGTAGACAAATTAAATGTTGAGGACTTACCTGTTTTCTGACAGTAATAAATCAAAAGAGAGGAGAGAAGTGATGAGACGACAGCAAAAGCTGGACACAGAGAGTAAAGTAGCATCCAACAAGTCTCATGATGGGGCTCACTTGAAACTGAAAAACAGAGGTTATCGAGGTTAGCTCTTTGTGTAGACTGATGATAACATACAAGAAACTGTGACCATTTAGAGAAATAGTGCTTATAGTGTAATGCACCATTGTGCATGACTTTCAGTGACACTAGCCCAGTTCTGTTTGTTGAATATGTGACAGAAACCCAATGATTCTGAAGTGTATAGGGATATACTTTCTACAGCTGTGGTTCACATAAACTTATCATAGGCACACATATCATGGTAATTTGGGGCTTTTAATTATTATTGTTCTATTGGAACTCTCAATTTATTTCAACCGTATAGCTGTTGAGGTGAAGTCAAAGAATTTGGCTTTAGTCCTTCTTCATTATTGGGGTGATCGTGGCTCAAGAGTTGGCAGTTCGTCTTGTAATTGGAAGGTTGCTGGTTCGAGCCCCAGCTCGGACAGTCTCGATCATTGGGCAAGACACTTCACCCGTCGCCTACTGGTGGTGGTCGGAGGGCCCAGTGGCGCCAGTGTCCAGCAGCCTCGCCTCTGTCAGTGCGCCTCAGGGTGGCTGTGGCTACAGTGTAGCTTGCCATCACCAGTGTGTGAATGTGTGCGTGAACAGGTGGATGACTGAATGTGTAAAGCGCTTTGGGGTCCTTAAGGACTAAGTAAAGCGCTATACAAAATACAGGCCATTTACCATTTACCAATACAGGGAAGGTTTCTTCCCCGTTTCCAGATGGCACCAAGCAGAGAGACACCAAACTCTTTTCCCACCCTATTAAACATGTCATTCACCAGAATGTTGAACAGAGAAGGACTAATGACACTTCCTTGAGCAGTACCATTTTCCATCTCCAGCTCCTCACACAATTTACTGCCAGCTCATTTGTATTGTCCGGTTACATAAGAAATTCTGGATCCAATTCAGCATTCTTTCTCAAATTCTGGCATCATGACATGCTGTTAGCAAGCCCTCCTTCCACAGCAGGTCATTTGCTTTTTCAATATGTAAGAAGACTGCTACTCCCTCCTCGTTAATATTTATAGCTTTTTTGATATCAGCATCCAAACTTAAGATCGTACCCATAGTTGAGTGACCTCGTTTAAAACCACTTTGGTGCAGCAAAAAAACCCCAAACAAACCCACTTTTCCAACTTCTGTACTAATCTGTCTGTTATCATTCACTCTATTATTTTGCACATTAAAGAGGTTAGGACCAGAGGCCTATACGAGCTAGACTTAGGCTCCTTTCTAGGTTTTACAGCAGGAATAATCGTTGCACGTTTCCGTTCTTTTGGAAGACATCCATTTTCCCACACATTATTAAATAGAGCTAACAACTCTTTTAAGAGTAGCTTTCCTGACTGTTTAAATAGCTGGAATCCTATTCCATCCCTGCCTGGAGATGTGTCTTTTCCTCGCGTTATGGCTCTTTTTGCTTCATCTAACATTAAGATCACATCGATAGCATCCGAGTTGTCGTCATTAGTTAACTTGTTGTTGTTCAGCAGTCTAGTCTCTCCTCCTTTTCTCTGCATTTACCTTTCTTATACTGTGTACCTTTTGAAACTGCTAAACTAACATGTTTGCTTTCTCTTTATTACTCACTGCTTTCTCATTACTACAGTAATTGTTGTCTGCTCAAAAATTCCAGTCATTTTGCGCACCAAGTTCCATGTTTCATGCTTTCACAGCAAGATTACATTTCAGATTCTACCAAGGGATCTTTGGAGGGTTTTCTTCTTTGGTATAGCCTGACCTGCAGCTGACCATACTGCTTTAAATAGGGAACCATTCCATTCATCAAAGCTTTTATCAGTTTCTATGTTGCAGAATTTCAAATCCATATCTTGTCTGAATTTCACCCAGTTTGCCTTTTTATAATTGAATCTTGTATTTTGATTTGGTACATCCCATTTACCAACAGCTCTGCTGATGCAAATGTAACGTCGATAGATGATGATATTGTTTGATTTGTCCAGAACCATATGGGTCATCTGTCATTTAAAACAACTAAGTTGTGTTTGTCTATAAATTCCTCTACAACTACACCATTTCTGTCCTCCTTCTAGCCTCCTCCTCAATTACTGCATTCATTTCTAGTCTCCTGTATTGAAATCCATTCCTGATAAAAGCTCCACAGCCTCCACCTGATATTTTTACCCTCTCACATTTGTATCTTGGAATCACAAAATCTAGCCTTGGTTTAAGCCAGTGGTTCTCAAAGTGTGTGGCAAGTTATCTGGCAGAAAAGTCACGTGGAGCTAATGTTTAACATTGGAATCACTTTTACAGCGGAACAAAGAAATTCACGGCAGTTACGTTAATAATATGCACATCTGCTGAAAAGCTGCAGCCGCGTGTGTAAGTCGACAGCCACAATAAAGAAGTTACTGAAAATGTCGATGTCGTGCATCGTTTACAGTGGTGCCGAAACCCAGGACTGGGGCACGACAGACCCGACCACATGTTCGCACTTTCCAGTAACTTTATTGCGGCTGTCGACTTACACACGCAGCTGCAGCTTTTCAGCTACAGCCTACACACATCAACAACAACAACAGGACCTAGTTTGTTCTGTTTTAAGCCGGCGAGGCGTGATTGCGGATGCCGGTCAGGTGCGCCCGCCTCCCCCGCCGCAGACCACGCCCCTCCACAGCTCTGCAGTCACAAACAGGCTCACTGCAGCCACTAAGAGTGAATAGTATTAAACTCTCACTAAATGATATATTTTTCATCTCTGTTCACAAGTTTCTGGGTTTATTTTTTATAAGACTAAGACTGAACTTTATGTTTCCATTTCTGTCAGTGTTCACATTCTGTTTAACTTGGTGCTTTTTTGAAGAAGTGGTGCAGACTAATGAAGCAGTCCAGTGACAAAAGTTACAAATAGTTGTTTGAAATGAAAGTTGTTTGTAACAAAACTTACTGAAGG